>JAIUZE010066512.1:0-23479 GCA_022085475.1 Heliosperma pusillum | reverse complement strand
TTCGAACCCACACCTTGCATAATAGCACAACGCTCTACCTTTTCAGCTTATAGATAATATAGTGCAAATTGATTTATTCATTTAACAAATAACAAACACATACATTAAAGTATTAGTAAAGAGTTAATGTGTGAATCTTAGACTTTGTGTTGTGAGCATAGGACCTATCTTATGTAGTTTCACAAAATAAAGTCCACGATTCACAAACCTTGGGCGCAGGATTCACAAAATGGAGGCCTACTTTCACAAAGTCAGTACCTATATTCACAGCAGTTTCACAAAGTAAGTTTCACGACTCACACCACAAAGTCCAAGATTCACAAACCTTAGGCGCAGGATTCACAAAATAATGGCCTACTTTCACAAAGTCAATTCCTATGTTCACAGCAGTTTCACAAACTAAGGTCTTAGACTCACACCACAGAGTCCAAGATTCACAAACCGTAGGCATAAGATTCACAAAATAAATGCTTATTTACATAAAGTCAATTCATACGTTCACAACAGTTTTACAAAGTAAGCAACTCAATGAAAAACTCAAATACACAGCTAATATTCATGGCATTGATTGAAACTATGACTTTGTATAAGCATTAAATTTTAAGAGTCAATGAATGGTGATACTAACCAAAGATGAACAATTAAGTTTTTTTTTTCTATTCATAACTAATATCAAACCGAGATATTTCCGCTATCTTTTAGACAGTTAGAATATTAGGCAGCATAACTAACACTTGAATCATCATCATCAGCAGCAAAACTATAAACCTTAGAAATAGAAATCACAAAAATCAACCTAATAATCCATTGGAAATCATAAAAAAGCGAAAATTATGAAATGAAACACTAAAACGATTAGAAAGAAGCGTACGAAGTTGAAATGTCAGAAAAATAAACTAAGAAATCGCGAAAAAATTGCAAAACTGGATTTAATGTAAAGAAAAGGTGTGGAATGAAATTAGGATGAATCGAATTAATAATGAATCAATCGAAAGGTAAGGTATCAAGTTACCTGGATGAATTACAATTAGACGAATTGTAGGATGATAATGGCGAAACAAAATCGAAAATCAATAAGTTGATGTTAGAGAGAAAAAGCTGGAGAAGAGAGAGGGTGAAAAGAATTTAATTTGTCGCATAAATGAGAGAATGAAGCTGGTAGATGGAGTTTTGTAGGAGACATGTGGCACAATCTGAAACGTCCATGCATTTTAGATCTGACGGCTACGATGGGTACAGCTGCCTCACCCTAAGAAGGGTGCCTCACATGATTCAATTCCTATATATATATATATATATATATATATATATATATATATATATATGAGATCAAATGAGTCCACCCCAAAAGAGTGAGTTCATGAGTCCTCTTATTGACCCTTGGATCTTGGAGATGATGACTTAGATGAAAACAAAAAAAATGTCATTAAGAGGTTGTTTAACCTCACTCTCTCACTATCACACTAATTAAACCATTAATACACCTCCCTCTCACTCATTTCCCACACAACTCATTTATTCAAAACATTCCCCCTTCTCTCTAAAACTTCCTCCTCCTTCTCTCTAAAACTCACTCCTTCCCTCACTTTCTATCTTTCTCTTCTCCGTCAGCCAAGACAACCGCAGACAACCGTCACTGCCGGCCACCCGCCACCGCCTGCCGCAGCCAACCACCACGAATTTTTTTTTTTGCAAAGTAACACAAAACAACTAGATCTACCATTAAAATTACTAGATCTACAAAAAAAAACTCTCTTCCTCACCTCCGCTCCTCCTCCTCGGCTTGTCTCCCACCACCACCCACAGCCGGCGGTTGCAGTGGTATTGGTGCTCCTCTCCTCCGCCGCCTTCGTCTTGTCCGCCTTCCTCTCCTCCGCCTTCGTCTTCCCCACCACCTCCCTCGTACCACAATAACCACCAAGTTCAACCACAAAAAACATATCAAAAAACAATACACAAAAAACCAAGATATGTGGGTTTGGTGTGTCGGTGGTGCTCCTTCTCCTCCGCCGCATCTCCCTCCGCCTCTCCTCTCTTATTTTTCTTTTTTTTTTTCCAAATTTTGGCTTTGGTGGGTCGGTGGTGGCGTCTGTGGTGGTGGTGGAAAATGGGGTGGGTTTGGTGGGTCAAGGCTCAGGGGTGGTGGCGCGTCGGGGTGGTGCTATCGGGGCTGGTGGGGCTGTGGAGTTGTTACCTCAATCTTTTTTTTTTCATTTTTTATAGATCTAGTAGGGTTTTTCAAATTTATTATTGTTTTTATTTTTTTTTTCTTACATAGTTATGTTTGTTATTTTTGTTTTATTTGGTGTTATTGTTGAGGCGATGGAGATTGTTGGTGGACAAAGTTACACCCTAAAAGAATTATGGTTACACTTTTAATGGACTAAAGTTACACTCTCAATAGAGTAAAATTACACTATTAATGACTAAAGTTACAATTTTAAAAGGCTAAAGTTAGCCTTTAAAAGTATTAAAATGTGAGAAACTTGTCTAACAATTACAAGAAATCAAAAAATAATAAAGTTACACTATATTTGGATTAAAGTTACAGGTAGTTTTGATTAAAGTTACAATTATAAAAGGCTAAAGTTACCTTAAAAAGTATTAAAATTTGAGAAACTTGTCTAACAATTACAAGAAATCAAAAAATAATAAAGTTACACTATATTTGGATTAAAGTTACAGTAATTTTGATTAAATTCCACTTGTAAAATGCTAAAGTTACACTATAAAAATACGTAAAATGTTAAAAACTTGTCATAAAATCAAATTTTAGTATGAAATTACATTATTTTAGATTAAAGTTACACTCGTAATAGATTAAAGTTACACTCTAATAATACGTAAAATGTAAAAAACATGACTTAAAATCACTTTTTAGTATAAAGTTACATTATTTTGGATTAAAGTCGTTACACTTGTAAAAGGGTAAAGTTACACTCTAAAAATACGTAAAATGTTAAAAACTTGTCTTAAAATCACTTTTTAGTATAAAGTTAGACTATTTTGGATTAAAGTTACACTTGTATAAAGTTAAAGTTATACTCTAAAAATACGTAAAATGTCAAAAGTTTGTCATAAAATCACTTTTTAGTATAAAGTTGTACTATTTTAGATTAAAGTTACACTTGTAAAAGGCTAAAGTTACACTCTAAAAATACGTAAAATGTCAAAAACTTGGCGTAAAATCGCTTTTTAGTATAAAGTTACACATTTTTTTAATTAAAGTTACACTCGTAAAAGATAAAAGTTACACTTGTAAAACTGTACACTCGTAGAAAAACAAAATCTATACTTGAAAACAAAGTCTCACCCTAAAAATGCTAAAATGTCATCAACTTTAAGCAAGAGAGAGAAAGACAATTAATTAGTGGATAAAGAATGGATTAGTGTATTGGTTACTTTTAGCTTCTAATCTCAACCATCCATATCTAAAGATCTAAAGGCTCTTAGGAGGAATTAGGGACTCAATTATATATATATATATATATATATATATATATAGAGGCCGAATCAGGTGAGGCCGTTAATTATGGCGAGGCGGCATGCCTCACCAAACTTCATTGGGCTGATTTTCAGTTGTTCATTGGATTGAAAATTTGAGGTCATTCCTTATCTTTTAATTTGGCCCAAATACTCTCTCTAAAATAAAATAGAGAAAATCCAAACACTTTACTTTGTCTCTCTCTGTTTTACATGACTTAATTGAGCTTGCACTTGATTTTGTGAAACTTGCACTTGATTTTGTGAATCTCTAACCTGGTTTTGTGAAACTAAGACGATTTTTCGAATCTAAAAATTGAATTATTAACTTTGAACATACACTAGCATTTACAAACTTCTATAATAATTGTAGATTTATATTTTTTATCTATGTGGGATTCGAACCCACACCTTGCACAATAGTACAATACTCTACCTTATGAGCTTATAGATAATATAGTGGAAATTGATTTATTCATTTAACAAATAACAAACACATACATTAAAGTATTAATAAAGAGGTAATGTGTGAATCTTAGACTTTGTGTTATGAACATAGGACCTTTTCTTATGTAGTTTCACAAAATAAAGTCTAAGATTCACAAACAATATGGGTAAGATTCACAAAATACATCCTTACTTTCATAAAGACAATGCCTATATTCACAGCAGTTTCACAAAGTAAGATGCTCGACTCACACCACAAAGTCCAAGATTCACAAACCTTAGGCGCATGATTCACAAAATAAAAGCCTACTTTCACAAATTCAATACCAAAATTCACAGCAGTGTCACAAAGTAATGTGCTCGACTCACGCCACAAAGTCCAAGATTCACAAACCTTAGGCGTAAGATTCACAAAATAAACACCTACTTTCACAAAGTCAATTCCTATGTTCACAGCAGTTTCACAAACGAAGGTCTTAGACTCACACCACAAAGTCCAAGATTCATAAACCTTAGGCGTAGGATTCACAAAATAAAGGCAGACATTACACCGCGACTGAGACAATGTGACGAGTGTGAAAAAATCAAGTATAAGAGACATACATAGTAGAACTAGCGGAACGAATCAAACGGATAAGCGGGAAAATGATCTAAATTTGCAAAACAAGAGTTGAACTCACTAGCTAAACTAATTAAGTAATTGAATCAACAAAATTGAACAAAAATCGCAATGTAGGTATGAAATATATAATTAAGTCACACAATCTCAAGATGAGGTATCATTATCCTTCAGAGTTCTCACTCTCTATAAAGTGGTAGTGAAGAAGTTGCAGTATATGTTTTATTGTATGGCCGTTAGGCCCGTAACAATTGTGTCTAGGCAAGGTTGTGCCCTGACCTGATATAGATTTAGTTACAAGTCAAATAGAGCACAAGATCACAAAACTGGTGATTTACATGTAGGTGTGACACTTAAATTTAACACACATATCAGAACAAAACTTATAATGTCAAACGGCATTAGTTTTGGGAGTTAAGGCTTTTTGTACGATTTTGGCAAATTCAATGCACGAGAATGATTTAAAAAAAATTGTAGATTTCATTTTCATAACAGTTTTAATCAAACAAATTTACATTATATATTCTATGTCGTAACTTATAACTTAACAACTTCCCAAGTAACATAACAACTGCCTATCACATACTTAACTACATTCCCAACTAATTTCCAGATGTTACATTCTTCAGTTTTCCAAACAACACCTACATTTCTACACAATATCAATGTTGTACGAAGTATGGAAATCACAAAGTTTACATACATATAGGGCTGAAAAGTAGGAGTGTACATGGGGAAAAACAGAGAAATTGCCCTATATACAAGGGTTTGAGATTATTCACTTGGATCGTGCAAGTTAGAAGCTTTTAAAGTTGTTTCCATACACATTAGGACTCACATCTAGGTATGAAACTTAAATTCAACTAGACGAGACGGTTAATAACTGCTGATTTCACTTGTAAAAACAATCACAAAATCAGAGAATAACATTCAACTATTAAGCATTTAAAAATCCACAAAAAGTTCAAGAAATCAAATAAAGCACAAAATCTAGCACGAAAGACGTAATTAGAGACGAAAATTGAAACAAGTAACTCACTACTGTTGATTTAAATTTATAAATGATCATTTAATCACTGATTAAATTTTACATCACAAAGATAACATAAAAATCAAAAGAATCAAATCGAGGATAAAAGCTAATATAAAATATACATGATAAATTTCGAAACAAAGAATGGAGAAGTAATGAAAGTACCTAAAATCGAACCAGAATTGATAAATAAGCGTAGAAAACGATTGAAACCTGCAAAACATAAGCTCAACTCAGTATATCAACTAATTAAGTAGTTGAATCAACAAAAATAAACAAATTAATGAACACAAATCAAAATCTAGGTATGAAATACTAAAAGAAAGGAACGAATCAAACAAATAGGTGTAGAAAAAGATCGAAAAATGAAAAAAAAAATAAGAACTCAACTTACTAAACAGTAGATCGAAAATTAAAAACTTGAACAAATAAATTAACAGGTTATCAATGAGTGTGAAGTAAGCAGTAGCTAATCGCAAATTAGGATGAGATATATTACCTAGATCGAAAATTACGAAGCTTGCGATCAAAAATGGAGGTTTTGCACAATGAAAATGGAGGTTTCCATTTTACAGAAAGAGAGAAAGAGTGGAAGAGTCTGGAAGAGCATAAAAGTAGTAATGATGGAATGTCAATTGCTCACGTTAGTTTTATTGAGGGGCATGTGGCACAATCTGAAACATCCATATGTTTTAGATCCGACGGCTAGGATGGGTACAGCTGCCTCACCCTAAGAAGGGAGCCTCACATGATTAAATTCCTATATATATAATGAGTCCACCTTCAAAATTGAGTCCATGAGTCCTCATCTTGCCCTTTGAATGAAAGAGATGGAGGGACAAGATTAGAACAAGATAGAAGGCTAAGATTAAAAGAAAAATGAATGGACAAGATAAGAACAAAATGAAGGGACAAGATTAGAACCAAATGAGTGGGTTTTAAGAAAAACTTCAACTATTATTTATGTAACTTTAAGACAAGTTTATGTGATTTTTACCTTTTTATGAGGGTAACTTTAGTCATTAAGAGTGTAACTTCAACCATTATTTGTGTAACTTCAAAATAAAATTTGATTTCGAGTATATAAATTTGAATTTATGTAACTTTAAGATAAGTTTATGTGATTTTTACCTTTTTATGAAGGTAACTTTAGTCATAAAGAGTGTAACTTCAACCATTATTTGTGTAACTTCAAAATAATATGTGATTTCGAGTATATAAATTTGAATTTATGTAACTTTAAGATAAGTTTATGTGATTTTTACCTTTTTATGAGGGTAACTTTAGTCATTAAGAGTGTAACTTCAACCATTATTTGTGTAACTTCAAAATAAAATGTGATTTCGAGTATATAAATTTGAATTTATGTAACTTTAAGATAAGTTTATGTGATTTTTGCCTTTTTATGAGGCTACCTTTAGTCATTAAGAGTGTAACTTTAACCATTATTTTTGTAACTTTAAACTAAAATGTGATTTCGACTTTATAAATTTGAATTTATATAATTTTAAAACAAATTTATGTGATTTTAGTTTTTTTTATGAGTATAACTTCAATTCTTAATTGCGTAACTTTAAGTTAAAATATGATTTAATTTTAACATTTTTATAAGTGTAACTTTAACCTTTAGTGAAACTTTATTTATTAATTGTGTAACTTTAGTCAATTATAGTGTAACTTTATACTAAAGTGAGATTTAATATATTAATTTGAATTTTTTAAGACATGTTTAGGTAACTTTAGTCTTTTCTAGTGTAATTTCAGTCCATACTAATGTAACTTTAGTTACTAATAGCGTAACTTCAGTCCATAACTGTGCAACTTTAGTCCATAATTGTGGAACTTTAGTACATAATGATGTAACTTTAGTACATAATGATGTAACTTTATTACATAATGATGTAACTTATATAAAAAAAAGGAGATCTTAAATAAAAACAAAAAACATGAAAAACAAAAAACAAGATCTGAAATGGTGATGGTTGTTTTTCTAACCATTTCAGATCTTGTTTTTTGTTTTTCTAAACATAATGATGTAACTTTATTACATAATGATGTAACTTTATTACATAATGATGTAACTTATATAAAAAAAAGGAGATCTTAAATAAAAACAAAAAACATGAAAAACAAAAAACATGAAAAACAAAAAACAAGAGCTGCAACCGAGGCTGGGTCTGATGAGGCACCTCCGCCTGGGTGTCAAATGGGGCGAGGTCATCGTACTAAAATCTCATCAACGTCTCTGCGTGATTATGTTGTTGGCTCTACTATACGCAATACTAGTCCATCCGCCTCTCATGTCGCTACTCCATCTTCGCTCTCGGCTACCCTGTATCCTCTTGTTAATTATATTAATTGTAATAAGTTTAATACTGCTCACCGAAATTTTGTAGTGGCTCTTATGACCCATAAAGAACCCACCTCTTTTCAAGAGGTTGTACAAGATGAAGGTTGGCGTAAAGCCATGGATGCAGAAATGAAAGCACTCGATCGATGATAATGGGACATGGACTTTGGAACCGCTTCCTCCTGGAAAGCGTGCCCTCGGGAGCAAGTGGTTGTATAAAATAAAGTACAAGTCCGACTCAAGAATTGAACGATTAAAAGCTAGGTTGTGTTTGGTAATCACTAATAAGGGTAAAGTCGCGTCACCTTAATCAAAGTAATCCTAATTCACTACTAACTAATAGTCAGCAGGAAGTAAGGTATCGAATCCACAGGGAGGCGGTAGTATTCTAATCTGTTAAACTAGGTTCGTCTCTATAGTAACAATTTCGGGGTTTTTGATTTGTGTTTCTAAACTAATAGCAAACAATAACAATAAAAGGTTGAAAACAATAAGATTAAAAGTCTAGGGTCTCAGGTTCACTAGGATCATTGTTCAGGTGTAAGGGTGTAATCAACTATCATGCAATAAAGTTATCTAAGGTCACAAGATCGGTCGATTCAATTATGCCCTTTAGATCTACAATTTAACATGCGATCGCTATCATTAAACGAGTTTTATTCAATTATCGTAACCTATCTTAGTCTTAACCCAGTCGGTGTTAATCCTAATTTGCGAGACTAATTAATTAATCCTGGCCAGTAATTAAGCAACTAGATTTAAAACGATAATCAAACGATAACCATGCTATTGCAATTCAATTAATTAGTCTATCCCTTCAAACAATCCTAGATCCCCTTTCAACCCTAGATAAGAACTTAGCTACTCATAACAATATTAATAAAAACGATAATAAATAAAGTAAATATGATTGACAATAATGAAAAGATTAACAAAGAATAATTAAAGAACTAGAAAGTAACTAATTGAATAACAAAGGAAGATTAAGGAGTACCGATTACAAGTTTGAACTAAAAACAATCGTCTTTAGGAATCAATCCAGTAGCAAAGCAAACAAAACTTGAGTTTCTAATCTTAAAGCGTACCTAATTATGAAAGACGAGTTTTCCTTTTATAATAAAAATCTAATTAACTAGGTTAAACTAATTTGGGAAATCCGAAAGCCGTCAAATACTAGGCTGCTCGATCGAGCAAAGGTGAATCTGCTCGATCGAGCATGACGTCAGCACGACTCGATCGAGCAGAGTGATGTTGCTCGATCGAGCAGAGTGATGTTGCTCGATCGAGCATCCTTCATATGGCTCGTTTCTTCGTTTTTCTTCATTTCTTCTTCATTGCTCTCGATTCCCGTGCCTAACCTTCTACGATCTGACTCCGCCATGCTCCATACCAACTCAAAAAGCTCCAAAATCCAAATGCATCCAATCTGCATTAAAACATAATAGAAGCGGCAGAATCGATATTCTAGCTAAAATAGCATAGAAACAAGCAAGGAAAGATGATAAATCGAATCTTATGTATCTAAGGGAAGTATAAAATATGTAAATAAATAGTGATCATCAATCACCAAACTGAAGGAATAGATTATGCAGAAACTTTCGCGCCCGTTGCAAAAATGAGTACAGTTCGTACTTTTGATCTAGTGGTTGATGCTGCTAAAAATTGGGTGCTTCACCAAATGGATGTTCATAACTCATTTCTCCATAGCGATTTGGATGAAGAAGTCTATATGAAATTGCCACCAGGTTTCCATTCTACTGTCCCAGGTATGGTTTGCCGGTTACGCAAATCATTGTATGGCCTCAAGCAAGCTCCACAGTGTTGGTTTGCAAAGGTGGCTAAGGCCTTGAAAGAATATGGGTTCGTTCAAAGTGTTTGGGATTACTCCCCATTCCCTTACTCATGTGGCAAAATACAGGTGAACACTCTCGTTTATGTTGATGATTTAATTATCTCCTATAATGATCCAACTACACTTACTATTTTCAAAGACTATCTACATTCGTGCTTTCACATGAAAGACTTGGGTACCTTAAAGTACTTTCTCGGTTTAGAAGTTGCACGAAATGATGAAGGGATATTTTTGTGTCAACGTAAATACGCGTTGGATATTATTTCTGAGACGGATCTTCTCGGATGTAAGCCGAGTTCGACTCTTCTTTAACCGAATCATCAATTAGGCCGAACGAATGGCGTGGCTTTGGCTGATCCTAAACCATATCGTCAACTTGTTGGTCGTCTTGTATATCTTGCTGTTACTCGGCCGTATTTGACTTATACTGTGCACATTTTATCCCAACTTCTGCACGATCCTCGGGAAGAGTACTGGGATGCTGCCCTTCGCACAGTTCGCTACTTGAAGGGTACCCCTGGTCAGGGTATTATGCTCCGTTCTGACTCTGACTTGTCTCTTCAGGGTTGGTGTGATTTTGATTGGGCTGCTTGCCCGGTCACTCGTCGTTCTTTGACAGGATGGCTTGTGTTTCTTGGTTCGTTCCATGTGTCCTGGAAAACCAAGAAACAAATGGTCGTGTCTCGTTCTTATGCTGAAGCCAAATATCGATCGCTTGCTGCAATTACCCGTGAAATTAAGTGGCTCAAGGGCCTTGTACTGAAGTTTGGGCGTCTCCCTTACGAAGGTCGTCCCCTTGTTTTGTGATAGTCAATCGGCCCTTCACTTTGCTCATAATCCTGTTTTTCACGAGCGTACCAAACATATTGAGGTCGATCTACATTTGTTCGTGATGCCATTAAGGAGGGTCTTGTCTCTACTTCTTACGTTTCTACTGTTGAGCAGTTGGCCGATGTTTTCACTAAGGCCATGGGTGTCTCTCGTCTCACGTATCTTATTGGCGAGTTGGGCATTTTGAATTTGTATGGTCCCACTTGAGGGGGTAATAAGATTAACACAAATTCTCATTTGTGACGGACAGACCCGTCGCAAGCTTGCGACGGGTCAAATCCCCTTCACAAAGAGCAAGTGTGGGGGGGGGGGCAAGTAAGGTGAAAATGGATCCCCCCACTTGCCTTGCCACTTGCTCTTTGTGAGCAAGATTTGACCCGTCGCAAGTTTGCGACGGATTGCCACGTCACAAGCAAGACTTATTGTAAGATTAAATACTGTTTTATATTAATGTCTTATTATATTGGGTTATGGCCTATGGGCTTAGTTACCCTAGTTTGTATTAGCTCATGGCTAGATACTGTTTGTATTAACGTTTTCCATATTGTTTTTTTAGCAGGCTTATTACTCTCATTATAAAAGAATTTGTGCCATAAGATACGTTAAACATTGACCGTAAATAAGTATCTATACATGCCATTGGATGATAACCGAGGGGGCCTTCATATGACAGCATCTTACCCATTGTTCACAAATCACAAGTATAGTTCAGCTCCTCTCATAGTGGACTTAGATTAGACTTGGAAAAGTTTAATTTGTCGGCCAAATGATATCAAAATTTGATCTTGTAAATACACAAATTTTTCGTAGGTGATGTCACAAGTTTATAATCTCTTATATCAATTAAAGTAATGGCATGTAAGTGGGAGAGAAGGTTCTGAAACGTCACAAGCTTGTGACGAGTACAACCGAGATTTGCTAATAAATATTTGTCCAGTTGCCCCTATCAATTTCTGTATTTCTTACTTAATGTAGTGTTTAGCAAACAAGAATTCATTTTGTTTACATGATTCTGATTCTAAAAATTGAAATGGAGGTATTCAATTCCAGTTCCAATTCCCGAAAGTTGTTTGGTTAACCCATGGAATTCAATTATAAATTTCAATTTCATACTAGTGTTTGGAAGACTCTTGGAATTCATTTGTTTTTCAAATAAGTCACTTGGCAAATTTTTGAAGCGTACAAACTTACAGCTACCACAAAGCATCACAGTAGCTCGAAAAAGGCAACAAAGACTACTAAACAACACTACTAATAAATACTACTATCAACAACACCAAGGCACTCCAAGACCCAATCCAGCTTTTCATCGTTCGGAAGTGACTTCAACATCTCAAAATTAGTTACGGGGCCATTTGTAAACTTTCTAGTAGCCTTCATGACTTGATGTCGGCCGATACCTTCGACATTTTTCACGACATCATGAATTTCTTGTGGAGTGGGTTTTGGATTCTCTTTTGTCTTACTTTGAACATACTCTCGGAAGCACTCTGTAAAATTTGCTACAACATCTGCTAATTTATCACGCTTTTGCTTCTTTGACCTCGAGGAAGACATTGTCTTGTTTGAACTACCCCCTTCACTCTCAAGTTCGTCATCCATAGCTACGGCAGCCTCATCGTGCATCTCGATCTACTCCATCACCCACAGCTCTATATGGGCCACATAAAGTGCATATGTCGTCCCAATATTCTATCGACTTGTTTCGGTAAGGAGCTGCATTTGGATTCTCCTGTCAAAAGCAAAACCATTGGACATTTATCAAAGAATAAGAATAATAAAGACGGTTCAGCCTAGAGTTATAAGTGACAGATGCCATGGTTTCTAAATCTTAAAATTAAGCCAACCAGGAACAACATGACAAATGTAGGCTTGATAGATATTCTATATAGCTGGTTTCTAATATTTACGGCCATATTTCAAATCCAGATTAGTATGCTCATTAGGACACCAATTACCAAATGATTGAACTTGTCAACAAGTTCATTGTTCACATCAATAAGGCAATGAACCTCCAAATTAAGGGCTTTTACTTCATGAAACAAAAGGGTCATACCTTAATAAAAGAAGTTCATTGCTCCAAGTCTTCAAATCCTATGACAATCATTTTTCGATCCTCATCCCATTTGAACTTTGAGAAAGTTCTAATATCACTTATTGCCCCATAATGCTTTTTCCAAGACTTCATTCGATTTTTCACATTATCCGTGGTGAGAAGGGCGTCTAGGGTGGCCCTAAGTTCATCGACTACGGCTTGGTATGCTTGTGGCTTCCATTCACCATCTGCCTTGTTACCTTCTTTTAACTGATCATGCAATACTCCAATCATTGTCTCATCCATTTGCTTTGTCCAAGTTACATAACTTCTCTTCTTAGATTGTGTTGATGACATAGGTGCTTTCCCTTTGTTACTCATGGCTATGTAATGCAGGCAATGACAATGCTAATGGTAGGAGGAGAACACATAAGAAGAAGAAAAAAACAGAAGAATGGCAATGACAATGCAGGCAATGACAATGCAGACAATGACAATGCTAATGCAGGCAACTTAGCTATGGAATATCAACTTAGCTATGTAATGCAATTATTACAGACCCAATTCACCAAAATCAGTTAAATAAGAAGAAGAAAAAAAAACAGAAGAATGGCAGTTCACCAAAAATCTTTACCTTTATGACCTCCGGGCTTGATATTCCGCAAACATACTCAAAGCTAAGTCATCTCTAAACGTATTCCATTCCGCTGTCGAGCGCGCAGTTGAAATAACTCCTATGTCGTCCTCACCCTCAATATCAACTCCGACCATATTCTGTATTTCTACATCCACCTCCGCCAACAAGTCATCTTCATTCATATTTTCACCTCTCAAAAAATTATGAAGAATGAAACAAGTATTTATAATTCTAACTTGTGTTTTCTTATCATAGAAACTACTTTTCCTAAGTATAGCCCATCGCTTCTTCAATAAACCAAATGCTCTTTCTATAGTGTTTCGGGCCGTAGAATGACGCAAATTAAAAAGTTCTTTGTAGTTTGTTGGGATATTTCCAGTCCATAAATTTAAATGATACCGAGTACGTTTGTAAGGAGCTAAGAAACCCGGTCCATTAGTATACCCTAAGTCTACAAGATAATACTCGTTTGAAACAAGTTTTAGGCCATTAGGCCTTCGAAGGGCATCATTAAGGACCCGGGGATCTGATGCCGAACCTTCCCAACCCGGCAAAACATAGCTAAAGTGTAGCTTATTATCACACGTAGCTAGAACATTGGTAGTAATATCACCCTTCCTATCTCTATATCTAGGTCGATCTTGCGCTGAGACGGTCATTTGGATATGTGTCCCATCAAGCGCTCCGATAACCCCTTCAAACCATTTCCATTTATTATCTCCGGCAAAACCTACCGTAGAATCTATTTGTTTGATGTAATATTGACCTATTTTCATCACAGCTATAAGCACCATGTGGAAATGACGACTCACATTTTCTCCCGATCGAGTATACACAGCCCCAATAGTCCTATTTTTCAAGTCATGCCCAAGTATATGAAGAAAATAGGCTACAATTTCTTTAATTGCGACATTTCTAGTTGTCTTTAAACCCCCTTTGATTTGCAAAATGCGACACGACTTGTCAAAACAATTTCTATCCATTCGTAATTGTTACCGACATATACGGTCGTTCATTAACGAATCAAACCAGTATTTTCTTTTTTGAACACGTTCATACTCACACCAAGCTATTTCTTTTTCTCGATAATTAATGTGATGCCATGAGCATAATATTACACTGATAAAACAAAAAATAATCGCAAATAACTCAACTTCATCTTCAAAATCCTCTCTAGGACGCTTCCTTGACAAAATAATGTTATCAGTCATTTCTTTGTTGTATTAAAGCTCAAACCCTAACAAGATAATCATCAACCATTTGATTAAATGCAAAATAACAAATCATTTTATAAATTTATAGAGTATCAATTATGAACCAAACTGCAAGTATGGAAATTACTAAATCTTAACTAGACTATTCATTGACAAGATAAAATCATGTGATATGAGTTATACAAACACTATTAAAGAGAGAGCCGAAAACAATATAACAAAAATATCAATAATTCCAATCGAAATCATAATGACTCCTAATTCACGAAAAAAAAAAAGAGGCAAACTAGATGTAAAACTATTGCCAGAAACATACCGTGGTGAAGAATAAAGAATAATTTTGAGAAATTTTGAGCTATGAGTTGTCGATCGATTGATTGTTGATTGAAATTTGGGAAACTAGCGTTTGAGCTATGAATTGTCGGCTTGGTATTCAGTGAAATGTTTGAGAGAGTTGGGGAAACAAAATGACTACCGTGTAGAAGAGATTTGAGTGGGTCTTATTTTATTCTAAGTTGGAATTAGGCTGGATTTGTTCAATTCCAATTCCAAAGTTTGTAAGTTGCCAAACATTAGAATTGGCCCAATTCTATAATTCATTTCCAAATCCATGTTGCCAAACAGGCTATAATGGAATTGGTTTTGAGTTAGCAGAGAACAATTTACATTGATCGACATATTCTATTTTGACTCAATATGAAAAGTGCTTATTTTACATATATTCAATATACTTATTTCAAGTAATTTTATACTCCCTCTCTTAGTTTGGGTGTTCTTCTCACTTCTCTAATATTCATTGGCGGACCGGGGGGTGCACACAGCACCGCACGTGCACCCCCTCGGTTTGTGGAAATATTTTTTTTAAAATAAAAATCAAGTTTTTATAGGATATATACTATTAGCGTCTTTAATTAAATAGATAAGTAATAGTGGTTTAGTGGATAAGACCTCTACTTTAAGGGGAAATAGCGAGAGTTCGAATCCCACTAGGCTCTTTTTATTATAATTTCTTTCCCTTCTAAAGTATCTTCCCTAGTTATGTGCCCATTTATTTGTTTTCGTTCACTCGGTGTTATCATTCATTCATTCCCTTCTAAGTTCTAAAGTCTTTTTCATTTCCATTTTGTTTTCTCTTTTCATTCACTTGCTATTGTTACGATATTATTTACCAATAATTCTTATGTAAGACGGGTTTACGCTAAATTAGTGTAAACCGCTTTATAATTTTTCCTAATTACCCTCTCATAATTTCACTTATTAACTACTCATGTTTTAGAAAAAGAAGTCAAACGAAGCAAGTTACCATGCGATAATGAATAATGGATAATTCATAGAAGACAAAATAATTGAATGAAAACGTAAAAAAAAAAAAAAAAAAATTCATTTCATTATGGTGTGATTCTTTTTGCTTTTTGCTACAAAAAATTTGGTTACATAGATGGTTGTGAGAAAATGATTTATTAAGAAGAAGGTTTATAAATCGGGAATAAGAATTGTCATGCACTAATCGATCGGTAAGAAAATGCGATGCAATTTTTTGTAAGTGTGCACTCCCATTACTTAAGCTCTGGGTCCGCCACTGCTAATATTTGTGACGAGTATTTTATTGAAAGGGAAGATCACTTAGAGTCTAAGAGGGGTACAGTTTTGGATTTTTTTTTAGCATGTTTTACATTCTATTTCTTCCACGGTGCAATTTACTACAAAGTTTTATACATAACTATTTGCAGGAAGATGAAAACCCAATTAAGCCAAATTCTTAGTGGTATTGAAGAAGCTAGGTAACGTCGATGAAGAGTTTGTTCATGCTCAACGTGAGTCATATTTTGACAAGAGTTTCTATGACGATGAAGTTGATATGTATGGGTTTATTAGTACCCACCACCATTTAAGCTTCATATTGACATTCTTTTTACTAAATTTGATGCCTCACTTATTAAGAACAACTCCTTGGTACGTAGTATCTCTTGTCCGGAATTGACCTTTAAGGAATCAGAGAGTGAGTATAACACCCCGCCTTACCCGGAAGCCTTTAGGCAAGACCTTCCCGTGGTAACAAGATCAACATAGTTTAAAATAAGTGTCAAGGTAACAAGATCAACATAAGCTAAAATAGTAGATACAGCTCTGAAATAAACAAGTACAAATGGGAACAAGTCCAACTCATCTAGACCAAAACTAAGGGGTGAGTCGCCTTCAAGCCCAAACATAGTCCATAACATTATTAATCATACATGTTGAACACCTAGTCAACATTCGCCAGAAATGTCGAATGGATCACGATAGTGGTATAAAGCATACACGGTCAGTTTAGATGTACATAATCAACATCATATGCAATCATAATATCATCAACACACACATATGGCGGCATCAAGTAGCGCACCAAACCACCAATCGCTATGCCATAAACTAGTAAACCGCCGTGTCCAGGGTACATCGTAGACACAATGGGCGGCCATACCGCAGCTGGTCACCCCCAGGCCCAAGTCATCACCACTTGCAATGTCTCCTTCATGGCGGGAACCATGATGAGCGACCTAGAGAGTATAAGAAGTCGGTTTCCCGCAACCATTTCATATAAAAATCACATCTAAACACCAAAATATCACAATCACAATCATCACACCGAAACTCGAATCAGCATGTCACAATCATATCACAATACACTCAATCAATCACATACTCATAAACCGAGTACGATTAACCTAGCTACCTTAGCAAATAGCAATTCACAATCAAGCTCAACAAGAGAGGCTAGAAGTCCTCCTCTACAAAGTCTCCACCTACAATATCACAAGTATACAAAATACTACTAGTTTACCTGATCAATCCCTACACTAATAAGTTAATAAAACATAATCTAGATCAATTATCCTCAAATTATATACAAATAATCAACCATTCATATTCTATACCAATTTGCCCAAACTATCATGCTAAATTTTCATCAATTCTACTATCATTATTAAAGTCCCCCTAACTCTACTCGAGTAACAATAATCTAACTCAATTTCATCAATATAATATTATCAATATAAATCAGCTGAATAAGATTAATCTCAACTTAAAATCAAACTAATTAACATAATTAAAACAATCACTCGAAACATAATTTAGAAGATCGTTAAAGAAACTCACTCGATCGAGTGACCCAACTCGACCAAGTAACTAACTCATTCGATCGATTAAAAACTTACAGGGTCATATTCCAATATCCAAACACGGGTCCCTTTGATCGAGTAACATTGCACTCGATCGAGTGACCTACCCTCGACTGAGTAACCACCTCACTCGGCCGGGAACTCACCAAACTTGATCGAATTATCCCACTCGACCAAGTGGCCAGACCAAGTAACAGTCGTAAAAGCCTCAAGTATTATAGTGAAGTGTTTGAGAAGAGTGAGCAAGGACGAATGATTTGGGAGGTTATTAAAATGGAAAAAAGAGGAGGTTGGTGCTCTAAAGAGTGTTGTTAGTGACCCTTCAAAAGTTAAGTAGCTCGTATGAAAATTAAGGAGAATGCTAAGGAGGGATTGAAAAGGAGTATAGCTCACAAATGATCTCATATTTGACCTCGTAAATATTTGTTGAGTTGCTTCTATCATTTTTTTTATTAATTGTTAAATGGAATTGGATTGTATAATTTGTGAATTTGTATTAGCAGACAACAATTTAACATTGACGTGGAATGAAATAAATGACCATATTTTACAGTGCCTTGAGGATATCCTTGAGATTCCTATCGACTAAACTTGTTTAGGGCAATGATATTGCCAGAGCACATTCACTAATGCTATGACAAGCAAATGTAGTGGGAGTGAGTTCACTTAATTAATAACCCTTATTGTTTGTGGTATTAGGCATTTTGTTCGTGGCAATATGATGGCCCCTTGTTTATAGCATATCGATGTAAGACCCCCGCCTAGTGTCATACTTCCTCCATTCAACTTCACTCTACCAAATTATTTTTTCACGTTTGCCGAGACGTGTTTTACGCGGTAAATATCGTTAGCTACGTGTTTACAAAAATTATAAAAGTTGGATATTAATAATGTACTCGTAAAGACGAATCAAACAAGATCACACATGAATATATTTTCACTTATATATTGAGAGAAAATTGCAATTAGATGCCGACTCATGAATAGTGTGCAAAAATGAAAGTGGTAGGGTGGAGTTGAATGGAGGAAGTAACTCACAACTCACAAGCATGTGAATGATTTTGTATGATAATAATTGAGTCGTATGGGTAAATTTGACGTTGATCTTATTGCTCAATGAATGACTTAGACATTTCTAACGGAGTAAATTAGGGGCGAAATAGGAATAGTTATTGAAGTTTTTTTCTAAAAAAAAAGTGAAACAAATGATTTTTCATCCAGTTCTTACAAGAACACTTATTTCATGACCTTATATTGTTAACCATTATAATTTTTTATATAATGTAAGAAAACTAGATTGATCATCTCGTATTGAACCAGCCTATTTCATTTCTGCAGATGAGCGAGGTAGGTTGAAGTCATCGACTTTCAAACCACCTCGAAAGTGTTGAACAAGAATGTCCGATATAGTCCATCACCTCAGCCACTTTGCTGGCTTTACGAAAATAATGTTTAATTATCACTTCCTGGAAGATTAAAAGGTCTAATTTCACATCTTTAATAATAATTAAAGGTTCCCAATAAATTTGTCAAATACTACAAATAGAGTTAACAACGCACAAATTGTCACATTCAACAATTAGCTTTGAAATCCCCAAGTATTTAACTGCCAAAATATCTTTTTTTTTTTATTATTGCTAAGGTGTATGTAACAAGATTGTTATTAGATCCACAACATTTTGCTCCTAACAAAACGTTTTTACCATTATGATCTCTTATAAAATATCCCAAAGCAGCTTTATTTCCATCTATATTCGACCCGTAAAAATTTAGTTTTAGAAAACGGTTTCTAGATTTCTCCCTCCAAATTTCTTTCTTATTCATAATATTTCTAATTGACTCGTCTTTTTGGGGATCGTTGATATAAGGATATCCATAAAGACTAGTCTTATTCCTAATCTTAATGTTATTACTGCAATAAGAGAGTATGTTTGCTGATAGCGATAATAACATTATTAAAAATAATTTCATTTTTTGTAAAACCATGCATTCCTCCAAATAAAAATAATCTTAATGAAATCCTTTTGAAATTAAGTCTTTGAGATCACATATTCTCATTTCAAACGGTCAGTATCCGTCTTAAGCATAAGATGGGTCAAATACATACAAAATCACCTCACTTGTTGCCTAGAAAATACCAAAATTTTTGTCTTTATTACCACCACTTGGTAGTATTTGACTCGTCTTAAGCTTTAGACGGATAATACCCGTCTTGAGCAAGACTTGCTAGAGATCACATAGTTGAGTTACATTATAAAACTTTGACTTGTAATATTATGTATTGGCAAAAAATTGTTAAAGCTAATAATGGTCATTCTTGGATAACGGGACCAATCATGAAAAAATATATAAGCTCTATGTTAAGAGGATGATTGCACAAAACACATTGAGGTGGGACATTAATATGCTTTTAATAATCCTATTTTTTTTGTAGGGAGGCCATCAACGCAACTCTTTTAAATTCCAAATCCATAAATTTACATTTGTTAAGACTTTGATCCAACAAGCCTTGTGCTAACCAAGTTGTTGTTTTAGTAGTGCAATTTTCATCTACTAATGACCCCCACTAGAATATCGGTATGCAGGAATGAAATACTCGGATTAGTTAAGTGTTACATTGTTGATCATGACACAAAATAACTCTTTTAGCACTTGTTTTCACAATACATCTACCCATTTTATCTCGAGCCGTAACCATATTTATTTATTTTTACTTACATATTTTGTAAATGAGTAGCACTTTTTAGGGGTTTAATGATTTTCTTTCAAATGTTCATAAAGCAACAAACATCAATCTTTGAAAGAATATACTACCTACTCTATTTACGCTATAGTATGACTTTTAAAGAACAAAATTCTTTTAAGGTACATTTTTTATATTGTTTTATTAATGTTAAATTTAATTGTATTGCCATTTAAGTATTTGTTGACATAAATAAAGTAGGATTATATTTGAAGGTATCCCAGTATTATAATATTTTTCTTTCAAAAAAAAAATACTATAATATTTAAAAAGTGTAATATTTAAAGAGCATCATTTGCTCTAGACAAAATACAATGATTTATCAGTATTAAACATAATTGTCCACGTTATATATTTTACCATATACTAATAAGCATTTACTCCAAATGTGTGCAGCTTTGCAAGAGTTATTACTTCCTCCGTCTCAGTCAATAGTTTACACTTTATTTTTCTCATAAAATAAAGTAAATGTAAACTATTAACTGAAACAACCGGGGAGTATAAATCGTATCCAATTTTAGTATTTTACTAGAACCACATTTGTGATTTTCTAGTACTCTTTCCGTTTTAACCCTCGCTCCACTACTGACCTACGCATTTAATAATCGTGATCAATTTTACTGAAATGAAACTTTTTTACTGTTGAATCTAAATTAGGAAAAACATTATCGCAAATTGGGTCCCCAAACAATCCAAGGTTATTTTTCGGTGCAAGAACAAACACATTGAAAAATTTGTAGATGCTCGTAGTTTAAAGCCTAAGAAGCAAATTGCAAGCAGGCAATCATCCTAAAAAAGACTAGGATTGCACTCCAAGCTCTAACAGAAGGGTGTGGTTGACGGCGTTTGAGGTAGGACCGACAAATTGGATGGGACCTGCATTCAGATAATTGTAAACATGAATATTTCTCCTATACGTCGTAAATATGCAAAGAAACGCAACACACGGATGCGAAGGGGAGGATATGAAGGACCTACCAGGGCTAATGTATCGGTTGTTGAAGGCCCACTCGTCTCGCATGGATGCGAACTTCTTAAATGGTGCACCTGCAATAACAAGACCCAGAGTATAATATAGTGGGATATAAGATGATAATCCGCTGAAAGATGATAATCTGACGCTTTTAAAAAATCATAAAATTCACCGTCCAGTTCCACCATTGCTTTCTTAATTACTGGCTTGAACTTGCCTGCAAGTATCACAAAGTATAGCACATTACCGTTATTATCACATATAACGGAACCAACACGTATGCCGAAGGAAGAACGGACAAGAAGCCAAGTATACAGTGTAAGGGAGTAAAGTAACAATTATAAGAATGCAACAGAAGACTCCTTAGGTATCTTGACATTCTTGACACTCGAAATTTTGTAAAAAATTATTCAGGAAGACCAACTTGATTTCGTACTCTTATGAGTCTTATCAGTTGATTTTAGACAGGGATATGACCAAGTAACCAAAAAATTTGCATAGTTCCTCCACCAAGCTCATTTAAACATCAAAACTCGGTCATGAGAAATCGAGATAAAGAACTTTATAAGCTAGGTCCAACCATGGTTACCAGATTCGCTATGAATACGTCATTACCGATTCGCGATTCGCGATTATAGAATGTGTGTTATATGTCTTTTTAGAAAGCAACATGATAGAATTCGCTTTTTACGATTCGCAATTCCTAGGGTATCGAGCGAATCCGGTAACCATGGGTCCAACAATCAAATCACTAGGATTGTATTGCGGGTTAGTCCAGCTCATTAGAGTATGTTCGAATTTGGGTCGAACCGGATTCGGGGACATTGAACTCAGGTTTCGGGTCTTATTTGAGTTCGTCTGTCCGTATACGGCCATATGGCCATATGGGTACGATCAACTAGTGTTTGCCAGGTCTACAAATAGCTAACCATTAAACAGTGCTTAAAAGGGAAGCAGAACAAATGGAATGTCGGAAGATTTCAAAACTTGAGAGTTTAATCAGTAATGATAGAAAAAGAGAGTACCATGTCTCCTCTCGACATCCATAAGAGATGTCAACGCTGTTCCACCTACAGTCCACTCCTCTACAGGTGCAGCAAGGTTACCCACCTACATAAAGAAAAATTAATGATGCCAAGATAGATATGCAAAGCTGCATGAAGAGGTTAGTCTGATGATTCTCTCTTCCCGAATTGGAATTTTAATACCAGAATATAATAATCCTCCCTTTCCACTTCTCACCAACAATCAACAGACAGACCTACAATCTAAATTCTAAAATACTACTCGGTCCAACCATCCATCCTTTTTTAAGCTCTCCCTATTTGACATTGGTAGCAAACAGTTCAGCAGTTTCAAAATTTTCAGCTGACATAAAAATAGTCTTTATTGGTAATCGTACTACCATGTGACGAGATTTACACTGTACATTCTTATATTAGGAGAAAATAATACTCAAAGTTGACCAGCAAACTAAAATAGGAAAAATAGATATAGGACGGAGGTAGAGGGGTCAGAAAATACCGAGGAGATCAATCCCGTCTTCCCAGCATGCAGCAGAGCTCCAGCAGCATAACCCAGGGCATAACAATATGAAGAATCAAAGTTGGTCGGCAAGCCACACCTGCCCTCATACCTGATAAATTGAAGTAATTAACAAATGAAGAGGTCTGCTATTTTCACTTGACAGATTGAATCAATAATCATAAAAATGAAACTAGAAAATAAAGTTGTAATAATTATTTCATGCTTTGTGCTTGACCCACTAAGATTGTGACAACATTGGTACTGAGTCATCAACTATTTAACTAAAAATCAACATAACCATTAAGTGAGGATTCAAGACATATGAACTCCAAGTAACGGTCAGCGAGTTTATGCCTAATAATATCCTCTCCTAGATTTATTGTACATTCATGACGGTGGCTGCTTCGGCAGAGTGATATTAACGAAAACATAGCCCCAACGCCTCACTGGCTCCCGCTTGTGACAAGGTAACGAGGGTCAGATGTACACAACGTCACAACCTCATCACTGTGTTTTTGACTGGCAGGTTCAGATCATTAGATAGACTTTAACGGTGTGAATAAATCACCAC
>JAIUZE010066511.1:0-62536 GCA_022085475.1 Heliosperma pusillum | reverse complement strand
GTTGATTAATGTTTATCGATAACGGTTGGCTTGCTAGGAGTTTGACGTTATTGTAATTTTAATGGCGGTGATCAACTGGTCCCTAAAAGTCACACCTATAGGATGTGTTTGAGAGATGTGATTATTTGAGAAAATGATCATATTGATGCCTATTATATGACTAAAAGGTTAGTCAGTGTATTTGACTAAAAGGTTAGTCAATGTGATGATGAGACGATTATTTAATAATGATTAAATAAAGTTAGCTGAGACGAATTAACTGTAATTCGTACATTGAATATAAAATGTTATATTTAATTGTTGTATATAATGTAAGCTAATTAAACATAAACCGTTATAATTAATTGGCAAATTATAAATATACGCATATTTATAATTAATGTTGTATTATAATGTCGGTCCTTGACAAATGACGATTATAATATATTACATTATATTGGAAGCTAAAATGACCGAAACAAAGTGTCCAGATACACTCGGTTTTTCCGGTCAATGGGTAGTTATTTGAGGAGACTAAATCTCCTCATATAAGACCTAGGGGTGCCGTGAGGATTAGAAGAAGAACGAGTAGGAGAAAAATTCTAACCTAATTTATACTCTCACTTGTGTCTCCATCACACAAAAACACAAAAAAAACCTAAAAGTTAACAGTAACTTTTAATTATCTTTCTAGCAAAGGAGAAGGGCATTTCTCGATCAATCTTGGGTGAGACGATTAGGAGGATATCTACTTTGATATCTGTTCTTAGGCCGAATTTTTCTAGGACCAAAGGTTCAATTCATTTTCTCTATATTTTATATCGTTTTCATATTAATGACGCGCAATTCATATTCTATAATTTTGTTATAATCCTAAATTTTAAGGGGATGTAAACAGTTATTTCCCACAAGTGGTATCAGAGCATAAGGCTACAAAATTATATTATATGTTTTTCATTTTATGAAATATAAATTTGAGAAAAAATAAATTATGGAAATACCGGAAAAAAAAAATTTATGTTACGGCTGTTTTTTTTTTTGGGCCATGTGAATTTTTTTTTAGGTCTTGTTTTTCCTTTGTTGATTTATTGATATTGTTATTTTAAAAGGTTAAAATTCAATATAATAAATTTGTACTTGTTTTAATTTGATAAGGATTAAATTAAAATAAGATGGAATTGTTTTGTTTTTGATGTTGCTATTGTTTTCGGACTCATTGTTTTAAATTGATAATTTTTGTATAATGATTCAATTTTAATGATGTTCAAAGCGATTGTGATTAAATGAATATATGGATAATCGATTTAATCATGATTTAGATGTTCATTTTAAAAGGTTAAATTGAATAATCTAGTTTGAATCAATATTTAATAACGATTAGATATTGAATTTTGTACCGATCTAGCAATATTGTCAACACCGAAATTTTTTTTTGCAGTACGTGCTGCTACTATTCAATTTAAAAAAAAAATTTCTGTTTTTTTTTTATTGCTGTGCAGCAGTATTTTTTTTATTTTTAATGTTATTTGTTTCGGTTTTTGTTAAACCGTGAGAAAATAAAAGAAAAAAAAATTTTGGCACTGGTACTGTTCGCGTGAACAGTGAACAGTGCGGGAAGAAAAAAAAAAAAAATTTGTTTGTTTTTTTTGGCATTATAAAGATAATGTTTGTTTGTTATTGTGAAAAGGTTCACAATAATGATACCCGATTATTTTAAAAAGGTTTAAAATAAAATGGATTATGGAAGATTAAAATTGTTGTGGGCAATTAAGGAATTGTCACATAATTTTGATCGTATATAATGGTGGTTTGGATAATTAATCAACATAATTAATGAATTATGTCTTGTAGAATTAATTTATATAGTTGATGCATTTTATTTTTGTCGAATGAATGAATGAATGAATGGTTTTATTTACGTATTTTTGCAATTGGTTGAAAAATGTAATACCTAGTGTGGCCTTAGTTAATCATGTTTTCGTAATGATGGAAACATGGTTTGGATGTATTTATGAGATCTCGAATCTTCTTTTATTTCTTTTAATTATGTTTTTGGAATTAGAATGTAAATAGGTTTATTTTGTAATTTTGAAAATGTAATTTAAAGAAGACTAAAGATGGAGATCGGATGCTCACTCCCGCTACATGAACCAAGATGAGACAAAGTCAAGCTTCTCGGGTCCATTAGGATGGATTCCAAACTTGTATTTACTGTTCATTTTGGTAGATAGGCCACACTAGGACCGTTGTAATAGTTTACGTTTTTTTTTTCCGTTCTTTTGCTTTTCATTCACATGTTAAATAATTGCATCATATTCCGCCTAAACCAAACCACCTAAATTGCATGAAAAATGATTCATATAGTTTTGATTTTTCATCTTAGACATACAGATGTCACTCGTTCATAGGGCCATCACCTTAGTCTAAATCATTCACGAAATGCTAGAAATTTGTTCACTTAAAATGAATTAAATTTAAGATGATGGGATCTCCCTCTAAAATGAAAATTGAGATTAGTCTTTATAGGAAAAACTACTATGAACCCCTTCTTCGTCGGAAGTCATAATATGACCCCTTCTACGTTGGGTAAGTAGTGAGTGTTGACCTATTTTACCTCAACATTGTAGTCCGAGGAATATCTCGGGATTATAATGGACTAAAAGATAGAATTTACAGAAATTTATCGACCGAGAATTCTAAAGGTAGAATTAGCCAAGAGGTTGGCTTATCAATTTACAGGAATTGAGTCTTGGGATCATTTATATAATTCTTGAGGGAGGTCAATTGTATAAATGCATGAGTCATCGCATTAAACAGTTTTTGCATTAAGACTTAATTTTAAACCGATGAAACTTATCATAATTTTTCTTCTTTTCACAGTTTCTTGAATCCGTTATATACAGATATAACTGCTTAAAATAACAAATGGCTGGACGTACAGACGACCCAATGCCAAGTGCTACACTCGCTCGCGAGTCCTGGCTAAATATCTTTATGGACAACATGAATCAGTCCACGCGACTGAAGAATGATGGGTCAAACTTTGCGGACTGGGAGGCGGCATTACGGAATGCTGCCATTGCGGACGGTAAGCTCAAGTACTTGACTGAGCCACTACCGACTAACCCAGGCCCCAATGCAGGAGCCAATGAATCATTTGCTTATAGTGATTTCGTAATGGAGGCGGGTGCGATAAAGAACGTACTCATCTTTTCAATGGAATCCAATTTGCAGAGGCGATTCATAGCCCAGGGTGCAAACAAGATTTTCACCACTCTTTCTAACGAGTTCTCGAAAGCTCCGAGGATCGTTAGCTATGAGTATACCTGTCGCTTCTTTGAAGCGAAACTCCAGAAGGGCCAAGCGGTTAGCCCACACATTCTTGCTATGATGGAGAATGTCGAGAAGCTGGAGGCTCTGGGTTGCAAAATCGATGAGACGATCATTATTGATCGACTGCTTCATTCACTTCATGATGGTTTTGCCCTTTTCAGGGCAAATTACTATATGAATGATATGAAGAAAAGTCTTCATCAGCTCCACTCACTTCTCGTACAGACCGAGAGTGATCTGAAATTGAGTGGGAGCGTGAAACAGGACGTTCTCATGATTAACAACAAGGGTAAGGGTAAGGGCAAGGCTCAAGCTGACCTAGCTGTAGGGAAGCCAAAGTTCAAAAGGCCAGGAAAGGTCAAGAGTGGGCCTGGTGAGACTAGCGGTAGCTCACAAGGCAAGACAAAGAGCAAAGAAAACATGGAGTGCCACCATTGCCACAAGACTGGGCATTGGAGGCGGAACTGTCCCGTGTATGCTGAAGACGCAAAATCAGGCCGCGTCACTCCTGTTGGTACGTCATCTTTTATTCATATGATTGAGATTAACCATGCAAGTTTTGGAACGTGGGTACTAGATACTAGTTGTGGTTCTCATATGTGTAATCATTTGCAGGGCCTAAGAAGCATCACAACTCTCGCAAAGGGTGATGTGGACCTGCGAGTGGGGAATGGAGCTAGAGTTGCTGCCGTTTCAGTGGGAACATATGTAATCCAACTCCCTAGTGGTTTTGAGTTATTGCTGAATAATTGTTACGATGTACCCAGTTTGTCGAAAAACATTATTTCTGTTTCCGTACTTGATAAGGACGGTTTTTCGTTTTTAATAAAGGATAATAGCTGTATTTTCTCTTTAAACGATATGTTTTATGGTAAAGTTGTTTCCATAAATGGAATATATGTTTTAGATCAAACCACAGATATAATGCATGTGAGTAATAAGAAAGCAAAGGTTGGTGACAAAGATCAAACCTATCTATGGCATTGCCGGATGGGACACATAAATGAAAAACGCGTGAAAAAGCTCATTGATAATGGGACTATCTCCCCATTTGACTATGAATCTTTTGGCACGTGTGAATCATGTCTCATAGGCAAAATGACTCGAATTTCCTTCAAAGGTGTTGGAATGCGCGCTGCTGACCTATTAGGACTCATCATTGTAAAAACCCGAAAAGTACCCGATTTTTCTAGTAAAAATATTTACTAACACTTTTCAGTAGAACTTAAGTTTTAAAATAGAAATTTTCGTTCGGAGTCGTATTTTGAAATTCCGCGTTCGTATTTGGAATTTTTGAGGAATTTCATGAAAAGACCGTTTTTCATCATCTTTGACTTTTCTGGATTTTTAAGTCGTCTTTGACTTTTCTGGATTTTTAAAAGTCGTCATGGGTTGCTGGACTTACGTCGTCCTAAATTTTCTTGACTTTTAAGTCTTTTGACTTTCTCGACTTTTCAGTCAACTTTGACTTCCGTTGACTTTTTCCAGACTCGCCTCATAAGTTTGAAGACCGAAATTTTATTTAAAAAAATAATATTTTTGATTTATTTTTATTTAGATTTATTAAGATTTATCATAATTTAATATAATTATTTTGAATTTATTCGGAATTTAAAGAATAACTTTTACGGTTTTTAACCGAACATCATTTAACTATTCCCGACTCATCGCAAATCCCGTAACAAACTCGAAACTCGACTTTGGCATGAGTCACGCGCCCATGTCATCTATATCCACTCACTTGAGATATTTTAATTATTTCGATTTAACTAATACAAATATCTTAGATATTTGTTACTTTATCGATCCGTCAACGGAGATTTCGCAAATCGAGGAAAAATCAGACCCGGTTCTTGCCAATTCTACACGGCTCATTCACCCTCTAATAGGGCTTGATATTTTCATTACTTTTGATTACAATATCATAATATCTAGATATTTATTAACTTTATCGATCAGTTAACAAAAAAATTACGCAAAACGCTCGAAATCAGATCCGTCTTCTCACCATCCCACACGGCTCCTAAGTCCTCTAATAGGACTAGATATTTGTCTTTCTTTTGATTATTAATAGCATAATATCATGATATTTAGTTTAATTAACTTTATCGTTAATTATATTTAATCGTTTACCGTAAAATAATTATTAAACGTGAGTCAATTACGTAACAACAATTTCAAAACCCGACATTCCTTTTTGCCTATAATTACACGGCTCCCTAACCCTTCACTACTCACTAACAACTTTTCATTTTTCAACAAATCAAAGTAAGATCAAAATATCACTTTCTTTAATCGTTCTTCGTGTTCTTCGTCGTTCATCATTTGTTCTTCATCGTTCTTGAGCAAAATCCTCATAAAATCTTCATTTCTTAATTAAATCCGTCCTAACTTATAATTCTAGGATCTCCTCTTCGCTCTCCATCTTCTAGTACGGTTTTATTTCAATTCCGACAAAATCGTTTTCAACACTTTAATTATGGAAAATCATATTTTTGTTCTAATAATGTTTTCCTTGTTATTTCTTATAGGGGAAGATTTTGAAGACGAGTTTGGAGACTCGTATATTTTGGGTGAAGATTAGTAGGAGGGATTTTTGGTTTATACTTCTTATTTTGGTGCTAATTGTCTTGCTTAGCTAAGGTAACGATTCCGAGTTACTCGACGGATATATGTTACATAGCTTTTATTAGCTTTTGTTTTCTTTAGTTTTGGTTCATCTTTAGTTTTTGTTCATATTATTATGATTTTATGATTTTTAGTTAGTAACATGTTAAGTAGTGGTTATTATGGTGTTTTATGAATGTATAACATGTTGGTTGTTCTTGATGAATTTGGATGATTCTTCAAAATCATGATTTTTGTATGATTGATGGTTGTTTTGATTGTTTAAAAATGGATGTTGTTAATTAAAAACATGTTAGAATTAATTTGGAATTTGGGGTTGTTGTTTTGGTGGTGGCCGGAAATGGTGGGGGTGGTGAACCGGACCAAACCAGCCGGTCCAGGCCGGTTCAGACCCGGTCTGGGCTGGTCCATGGTGGGTCCGGGTTTTGGTCTTTGGGTTGTGTCGATGTTTGATTGTTATGTTGTTGTTTTGAAGGGTTTTAATTAATGTTAAAGCATGCGGAAATAATTAGAAACGGTTTTAGTAAAGTCTTTAAAACAGCCAAAACAGGCCCAAACCAGCCGTGGGGCCCAGTCCAGGCCCGTGTCTAGTCGGCCCAAATCAGCCCGTGGGTCCCCTTACTTAGACTTGTGACGGTTTTTGAGTTATCGTTATTTTATCGCGTTTTGTAATAATTAGCAAGTGAGAAATATTAATAAGTAAAATATTTAATTAAAGGTTTTTCATTAAATTATTATTTCTCACATGTTAGAAATTATAAGACGAAATCGTAGTTTAATTTAATATCCTTTAAGTCAAGCGGGTTTGGGTATGATATAATAATTCACATGTTAGAAGTTAATAAAATAACATGTAATGAATATGTTGACTTTTATGTCTAAGTCTATGTGGTACAGACTCTGTTTCTAGCCGGTTTGATCAAACGGGTTTGGTCAAACTAAGATCTAGTCAGCCCCGTTTTGACTGATGACCCGTCGCGGGACTCGGGTCGGGGATTTGTCTTCAAGTAAGGTTTTATTTAATTATTGAATTAGCCTTAGTAGCTATGAGGCGATATGATATTTGAATATGATTTATATGCAATTAGTCACATGATAGGATGTTTTTCCCGTGACTGTTTGATTATATGGTTGGTGTCGTGTTGACTAAGTACCCATAGAGAATTATGAGTATATGGCGTCTTGACAATTCTAATTCTAAATGAGTATCTTGGACCATGACATTGATAGGTCCGTACTGTCTTTAACGAGTATATAGTTCGCCGCTTGATAGCTTTTGTGTCTCGGCTTGGTGGGTTTATATCCAAGTCGGGGCATGGCTGCCTGATCCGTTTTGGGACTGGAGCAAGCTTAAGTACTAGCCATCTCTGCTTAGGGGGTCGCCTAGTAGAGTTTCTCATAGACGGTTATGTCATGGGACGGGGAACGGAATAGCTGTTGTCGCTAGGTCTGATCAGTCTAGGACTAGGATGTTTTCCTACCTTGTGGTATAGCCTCGAGTTACAGAAGTCGCCTATTGACTGCCCTAAGAACTTATGCCTGTTTGTAGACTTATTGGTCTTTCATGTTTGTATGATTCTATGAGTTCTAGAAGGTGAGATGCAAGCCGGCTAGGATTGATAGAGTTTGGATTACCGGTTGTTAACTGATTCACATGATTACGTGTTGATTAGGGTTTGAGTGTATCATGGGCCATGTTACATGGTAACCTCTGAGCTAGCATACCAGCTTCCCTACCTTTGTTATATTTTATTATCGAATTCACATGATAGCTTTCATATGATAGGTTATATGTTAGTTAACTGTTTCATAACATGAAAAGCATATCATATATGTTAAGGTTTTGTATTTTATATATACATTGCTTTTATGTTCTTCATGTTTCATTAAACTCGACATTTCGTGGCTGGGAGGACTCGGAGTTACTCCCCACTGACTGTGGCTTCCGTGTTTATATTTAATGCGGTCGAACAGGTGGTGAATGCATATTTGGGGTACATTGACGAGCTAGCGAGCGAAGTATTTACCTTGGACCTATATTCGGTTCTTAGATTGTATATTATTATACACTCTTTTATTTCCGTATTTATACGGGAGATATGTCTCCCGTCTTGTATATTTCTTTTGTAGAATATTAGTTCCTTTTTGTATGAACCTTTTTATTTATGACACCCTTCGTTATGTATTAAATTATTATTTTTTTCCGCAAATTTGAGGGTGTCACAGTTTGAATATCCTACCTGTGGTGTAACACCCGCAAATGTACCCTATTTTTATAGTAAAAATATTTTACGGATACTTTTCAGCAAAATTTAGTTTTATTTTAGGATTAAATTTCCCGTGTCGAATTTAGAATTTCCGAGTTCGTATTTGGATTTTACGCGAGATTTCAAGTAAATCACGTCTTAAGACGTTATTGACTTTTCCTTGACTTTTTCCACTTACTCCTCATATACTCATCCTAACCCTAACTTCCTCACAACTCAACATCTCCTTCTTCCTCACCAAGAAATCCCTAAAACCTAGCTTCCATATTTGATCCACCTTAGAATCGTCGCTACTCTTTCATTTCTCGCTCAAATTCACCTAGGTTCGTCTCATTCTCCCCCTCTCATCGTCCTCTATCCGTATTGGTAGTAAAATTATCGTCTTTCTCACTTTTCAAATTATCCGTCTTTCTCAAGGTGAATTATATTCATCTTTTATTTTTGTAGGTGGTGACCTCCAAGATCCCGACAAAGACTACTTCTTGATTGAAGAGGATATTGACGCGGAGTGAAGACGCGAAAAGGTAACGGTGAAGGGTTACTCGATATCATTTACGTGTTTTACATGTTTTCTATGTTAGGAATCATATTTAGAATATGATTAGTAAGCTTAGAAATTGTGTTGATGATGATACTTGTTGTTTGTTGAGAATTGATGATTTATGATAATAGTTGATGATGGTTGAATATTGATCCTTGGTGAATATTGTTGATTTCGTGCATATTGGACCACAGCCGGCCGACCGACAGCCGGTCAGCTGACCGGCTAGGGCAGTGGCTGTATATTGTGTATGTTACGTAATATTTTGATGCATGAAATTGATCTCAGCCGGCCGACCGGCAGCCGGTCAGCCGACCGGCAGCCGGTCAGCCGACCGGCTGAGACACGCCATATTTGACTTCATATTTTCATATACCCTTGGTCCCAGCCGGGTAGCCGGCAGCCGGTCCACCTGACCGGCTGGGACACACTGCTCTTTCATGTTGGTTTTTCATATGATATTTGGTACCAGCCGGGTGGCCGGCAGCCGGTCCACCTGACCGGCTGGCACCCTGCTGGAGTTTCCTTGAAATTCTTATTTACGTTTTCATTTATAATATTTCCGATGGTTCATTTATCGTATAAATTTACGTAATGACTTAAAATATTAATGTTTCGAATATATGATATTCCATTCGCTTGTATCGCATGTTTTGTGACGGTTTTTGATATGTCCCACTTTGAGTCGGTTTTTACAAATGTTACGGTTTGAGCACTAATTTTTCCATGTGCTTTGTGCTCTCATTCCCTTGGCTACCTCCACGTTCGTAAGGCTGGAATGTCGGAACGGGGATGTATCCTTACTGCTTAATTGCATGTGTTAGTGGGCATATGACGACGTTGTTGGGAGGTGAACGCTTTGCGTTGATCGACCCGGCCGTCAAATGTTGTATACTTGCGAGGTGGTGTCCTTTGCATGTAGCGTACCGCTTGTATGATGCTTGTGCTCTTTTCCGCCACTTTCGTGAATGTCGACCGAATTTGGGGTACTCGGCTTCTATGATTGACCGAGTCTTGGATGCGAAATGTTTCTTGCATGTCGAACCGGAAAATGTGATTTCGGGAGTCTGGCCAGATTTAGACTAGGACCGGGTATTTATATCGTCGTTCTACCTGGAGGAAATTAGTCTACATATACGAAATGAATTGAATCGTGTATGCGTTCAGGAAATGTTTATCCCGTGGATGCGATTTTAATCATACAGTTTGTACATGGTGCTAGTGCGTGGCATTTACCGTGAGAGATGTCGTCAACGTATTGTATGTTTGATTGGATGATAATATGATGGATTATTTGTGATTATTGCATGACTTGGCATGGTTTGTTTGTCGAGTCTCAATCTTATCAAACTTATACCGCTAGCGGTGAGATGCAAGCCCTAGTGAGCGTATTCGGTTGCCTAAGAGTGTCTTCCCCGAGTCTATCTATAGCATGATGGTTACGGATTTTACTGCGTATGCTCTTATCATTATATATTGAATTGCCTATCTATCCTTATTGTATTTCACATGTATATCTATATATGCATGCTTCTACTTTTGTATTTCCTTTTATGTACGTTTAATGTGATATGGCTGGGAGAACCCGGAGTTACTCCCCACTGACTGTGGCGTTCATGTTTTTCATGGATGAACAGGTTGCTTGATTGGATGGCTTTTTGCTTGGTATTTTGGGTTCGGGTGTGAGCTAGCGGGCGTTGTCCCTGGATGAAACACCTCTAGACGTTTCTTAGCTAGTTGCTAAATAACTTGTCTTTTGTTAACATTTTGAGAGACTACGTCTCTTGTAGTATTTTGTATTTGGTTTGTAATATTTGAAACTCCTCGTATTTTCTATTTGCATGTAAAAAGTTTTAAAAACACCGTATTTCCGCTAATTAAATCACATGCTTGTATGTTTTATTTCCGCATTCGCGAGGGTTGTCACAGTTGGTATCAGAGCTTTATCGCTCCCGACGCACACACGTGAACCCTAAACTTAAACTACTTGACCTTGAAATAATAAATGAGAGATGGGTAGAAGTTAAGGACTTTACTTGGTAGTCTAATTGTTTATGCTAATTGATAGGAGTAACTTAATTTGTTTTTGTTTCTTATGAAGATGGTTAGACCTCGAGTAGTAGAGAATATTATGCTGGAAGCTCTTACGCAAGTGTTGAAAAATCAACAAGATTCGGCTTTAGCTCAAGCCAACCAAGTTCCCCCTCGTAGAGAAGATAACCACCAAGGAGGCTACGCTTGGGTGGCAGGTCAAATAGTTAGGAGTAAGATTTTACCTTACGGTGGAGAGCCGGACCCTACCGAGCTATCGGAATGGTTCCGAGAGATGGAGAAGCAATTTGATCTATTCCAAGTCCGTGAAGAGGACAAGGTGAGGATCGCAAAGCACTTCCTTGTAAGGGAAGCAGATAATTGGTGGGCTATTACTAGTGCCACCGCTACTCTGGAAGATTATTTCAATTGGGCATGTTTTAAAGCTCTAGTGGAAGGTCGATTCTATAATAAGAAGCTCAAGCAACAAAGGCTCAAGGAGTTTATTGACTTTAAGCAAGGTAACTTGTCGGCACAAGACTTCACTACGGAGTTCAACAAGCTTGCTCATTTTGCTCCGAGGCTTATCAGAGATGACGAGGACCGAGCTTTCTACTACCGCAACAAGCTTAGTGCTTTACTTCAAAGTAAAGTGAGGAGGAATACTACTTCCTTTGGGGATTTATATGATGATGCTTTGTGGGCCGAGAATTCCATTAAGGCCATTAGGGATGAAGCTATGATGAATAATCCCTCTCCTTCTTTCACTCCTAGGCCAAATGTCTTTGGGAAGAGACTGTTTACTCCGTCTTCCTCTAACTCTTATGCTAACAAGAGGAGATTCAATCCTCCTTCCAATGCAAATACAAGAGCTCCCGCTCCTTTCATTCCCCGAGCTACTTCTAATATGGCTCATAGGCCTTATGCTCCTCAAGCTCAAGCTCAAGGTCGCTTTTGCAACCGTTGTAGACTTCCACACCACCCCGGTGTGGCATGTTTCAACCGACCCGATGTTTGCTTCTTTTGCCAAAAGACGGGTCACCGTTATGATGATTGCCCCGATCGAAAGTTGCCCCCTCCAATTGCTAAACCTAAGGGTTCTATCTTTTTTATGAGCCGTGCCGAAGCCGATGCTCATCCGGAGATCATTACGGGTATGTTCTCAATCTTAGAGCAACCGTGTCTTATTCTTTTTGATACCGGTGCTTCAATGTCTTTTGTGTCTTCGACTTATGCTAATAAGTTATCTATCGAGCCTACATCTAGTAAGGATACTCCCATATCCTTACCATCCGGAGAAATTATCTCTTGTGTTCTACTCTTTATCCTAATGTTCCAATATCTATTGCGGGTTCTATCTTTCCCGCTAATCTCCTTAAGTTCCCTCTAGGAGAGTTCGATATAATTCTAGGCATTGATTGGTTAGCATTGTACCATGCTAGGTTCGAGTGTCGTGATCAAAAGATTTATTTAAAGAGTCCTTTAGGAGTTAGAATAACCTATAAGGGATCTCATCCCCGAAAAGGTGTGTCTTTGATTTCCGCTATGAAATTGGTAAGTATGGTGAGAAAGGGTCACCAAGCATACTTGTGTATTGTGACTTCTTCAACTACCTCTTTGCCAAATATTGAAGATGTGCCTATTGTTCGTGAATTTGTTAATGTATTCCCCGATGACTTGCCCGGGATTCCTCCCGAGCGTGATGTTGAATTCTCTATTGACCTTGTACCAGGTTCTGGACCCATAGCCAAAGCTCCTTACCGTATGGCTCCAACCGAGTTGAAAGAGTTAAGGAAGCAACTTGATGATATGATTGAGAAAGGTTTTATTCAACCAAGTGCCTCGCCTTGGGGTGCCCCCGTTCTTTTTGTGAAGAAGAAAGATGGTTCTATGAGGCTTTGTATTGATTACCGTGAATTGAATCGGATTACAATCAAGAATAGGTATCCTTTGCCGAGGATAGAAGATTTGTTTGATCAACTAAAGGGTGCTTCTACTTTTTCCAAGATTGATTTGAGATCCGGTTATCACCAAATTCCCGTTCGTGATGTTGATATTCCGAAGACCGCTTTTAGTACAAGGTATGGTCATTATGAGTTCAAGGTGATGCCATTTGGATTGACAAATGCTCCCGTTATTTTCATGGACCAAATGAACCTCACTTTTAGTGAGTACCTTGATAAGTGTGTGGTGGTGTTCATTGACGATATCCTTATTTTTTCCAAGTCCGAAGAAGAGCATGCTATTCATCTAAGGACTATTTTGGGTGTTCTTCGTCGTCAAAAGTGGTTTGCTAAATTCTCCAAGTGTGAATTTTGGTTACCTAAGGTGTCCTTTCTTTGGCATGTAATATCTAAAGAAGGTGTAATGGTGAATCCTTCTAAGATTGAAGCGGTGGTGGATTGGAAGAGTCCGACCGATATTAGAGAAATTCGAAGTTTTCTTGGTTTAGCTGGTTATTACCGTAGATTTGTCAAGGATTTTTCCAAGCTTGCTAGACCAATGACCCAATTGTTGAAGAAGGAAACCAAGTTCCTATGGAATGAAGCTTGTGAAGCCGCGTTTCAAGAATTAAAGAAAAGGTTAACTACCGCTCCGGTGTTGACTTTGCCTGAAGATGGTGTAGACTTTGATGTCTATTGTGATGCTTCCAAGATGGGTTTGGGTTGTGTTCTTATGCAAAGTAGGAAAGTGGTGACTTATGCTTCGAGACAGTTGAGAGTTCATGAAGTGAACTATCCTACTCATGATTTGGAATTGGCCGCCGTTGTTCATGCTTTGAAAGTGTGGAGACATTACCTTATTGGTGTTCATTGTCGTATATTCACCAATCACAAAAGTTTGAAGTACATATTTACTCAAAAAGAGTTGAATATGAGACAGAGAAGATGGTTGGAATTGGTGAACGATTATGATTTTGAGTTGTTGTATCATGAAGGGAAGGCTAATGTTGTTGCCGATGCTCTTAGTAGGAAATCTTCTCATTCTTTGAATGTTATGACTGCCGAACCTGTTTTTCTCCGTGAGATCCGCGAAAACCAAGTTGATGATCTTACCTACAAGTCTATTCAAGCCAAACTTCTTGAAGGAAAAGCTAAAGATTTCAAGTTTGATGATAAAGGTGTTCTTCGATTCCATGGCCGTTTGTTTGTGCCTAATGCTCTTGATTTGAGAAAGCGAGTTCTTGATGAAGCTCACCTTTCCCCTTATTCTATTCACCCCGGAGGTGATAAGATGTATAAAGATCTGAAGCTACAATTTTGGTGGCCGAATCTGAAAGGCGATGTTGTGTCTTATGTTGAAAGATGTCTTACTTGCCAACAAGTGAAGATTGAACACAAGAGGCTCGGTGGATTGCTACAACCTTTGGATATTCCACTATGGAAGTGGGAATCTATTTCTATGGATTTTGTTATGGATTTGCCAAGGACCGTTGGAAGTAAAGATGCCGTTTGGGTTGTTGTTGATCGTTTGACCAAGTGTGCTAGATTTATTCCGATCAAAGAAACTTGGAGTTTAGATCGTTTAGCCAAGGCCTATGTTGATGAGATTGTTAGATACCATGGCGTTCCTAAGGAGATCATATCCGACCGAGATCCGAGATTTTGTTCGAGATTTTGGAAGGCTTTACAAGAAGCCATGGGTAGTAAATTGTTGATGAGTACCGCATTTCATGCCGCTACCGATGGTCAGACCGAGAGGACTATTCAGACTTTAGAAGACTTGCTTAGGGCTTGTGCACTCGACTTCCAATCTAGTTGGGAAAAGAGTCTACCGTTGGTGGAGTTTTCTTACAACAACAGTTATCATGCATCTATCAAGATGGCTCCTTATGAAGCTCTTTATGGAAGAAAATGTCGAAGTCCTATATGTTGGAATCAATTGAGTGATGTTCGTGACTTAGGTCCCGATGTTCTTGTTGAGACTATTGATAATGTGAAGGTCATTCGTGATAGAATGAAAGCCGCTCAAGATCGACAAAAGTCTTATGCCGATATCCGAAGAAGGCCGTTAGAATTTGAAGTTGGAGATAAGGTGTTCTTGAAAGTATCTCCAATGAAGGGTGTTAAACGGTTTGGTGTTAAGGGTAAATTGAGCCCGAAATACATTGGACCCTTTGATATTGTGAAAAGGATTGGTGTCGTTGCTTACAAGTTGGATTTGCCCCCGAATTTGGCTAAGGTTCATGATGTTTTCCATGTTTCTCAATTGAGAAAGTATGTTAGTGATCCAAGCCATGTCTTTCAAAAAGAAATGCCCGAGCTTGAACCGAATTTGTCCTTTGAAGAGAAGCCGATCCGCATCCTAGATCGCAAGGATAAGAAGTTGAGAAGTAAAGTGGTTCCTTTAGTGAAAATCTTGTGGAGATGTGCCAATGTCGAAGAAAAGACTTGGGAAACGGAAGCTTCTATGCGTAGTAAATATCCAAGCCTATTCGATTAAGGTATCTTTCATTCGCTCAAGTTTCGAGGGCGAAACTTTTTAAAAGGTGGGGTGATTGTAACACCCGCAAATGTACCCTATTTTTATAGTAAAAATATTTTACGAATACTTTTCAGCAAAAATTTAGTTTTAGTTTAGGATTAAATTTCCCGTGTCGAATTTAGAATTTCCGAGTTCGTATTTGGATTTTACGCGAGATTTCAAGTAAATCACGTCTCCACTTACTCCTCATATACTCATCCTAACCCTAACTTCCTCACAACTCAACATCTCCTTCTTCCTCACCAAGAAATCCCTAAAACCTAGCTTCCATATTTGATCCACCTTAGAATCGTCGCTACTCTTTCATTTCTCGCTCAAATTCACCTAGGTTCGTCTCATTCTCCCCCTCTCATCGTCCTCTATCCGTATTGGTAGTAAAATTATCGTCTTTCTCACTTTTCAAATTATCCGTCTTTCTCAAGGTGAATTATATTCATCTTTTATTTTTGTAGGTGGTGACCTCCAAGATCCCGACAAAGACTACTTCTTGATTGAAGAGGATATTGACGCGGAGTGAAGACGCGAAAAGGTAACGGTGAAGGGTTACTCGATATCATTTACGTGTTTTACATGTTTTCTATGTTAGGAATCATATTTAGAATATGATTAGTAAGCTTAGAAATTGTGTTGATGATGATACTTGTTGTTTGTTGAGAATTGATGATTTATGATAATAGTTGATGATGGTTGAATATTGATCCTTGGTGAATATTGTTGATTTCGTGCATATTGGACCACAGCCGGCCGACCGACAGCCGGTCAGCTGACCGGCTAGGGCAGTGGCTGTATATTGTGTATGTTACGTAATATTTTGATGCATGAAATTGATCTCAGCCGGCCGACCGGCAGCCGGTCAGCCGACCGGCAGCCGGTCAGCCGACCGGCTGAGACACGCCATATTTGACTTCATATTTTCATATACCCTTGGTCCCAGCCGGGTAGCCGGCAGCCGGTCCACCTGACCGGCTGGGACACACTGCTCTTTCATGTTGGTTTTTCGTATGATATTTGGTACCAGCCGGGTGGCCGGCAGCCGGTCCACCTGATCGGCTGGCACCTGCTGGAGTTTCTTTGTAATTCACATTTACATTTTCATTTATAATATTTCTAATGGTTCATTTATCGTATAAATTTACGGAATGACTTAAATTATTAATGTTTTGAATATACGATATTTCATTCGCTTGTATCGCATGTTTTGTGACGGTTTTTGGTATGTCCCACTTTGAGTCGGTTTTTACAAATGTTACGGTTTGAGCACTAATTTTCCATGTGCTTTGTGCTCTCATTCCCTTGGCTACCTCCACGTTCGTAAGGCTGGAATGTCGGAACGGGGATGTATCCTTACTGCTTAATTGCATGTGTTAGTGGGCATATGACGACGTTGTTGGGAGGCGAACACTTTGCGTTGATCGACCCGGCCGTCAAATGTTGTATACTTGCGAGGTGGTGTCATTTACATGTAGCGTACCGCTTGTATGATGCTTGTGCTCTTTTCCGCCTCTTTCGTGAATGTCGACCGAATTTGGGGTACTCGGCTTCTATGATTGACCGAGTCTTGGATGTGAAATGTTTATCGCATGTCGAACCGGAAAATGTGATTTCGGGAGTCTGGCCAGATTTAGACTAGGACCGGGTATTTATATTGTCGTTCTACCGGGAGGAAATTAGTCTACATATACGAAATGAATTGAATCGTGTATGCGTTCAGGGAAATGTTTATCCCGTGGATGCGATTTTAATCATACAGTTTGTACATGGTGCTAGTGCGTGGCATTTACCGTGAGAGATGTCGTCAACGTATTGTATGTTTGATTGGATGATAATATGATGGATTATTTGTGATTATTGCATGACTTGGCATGGTTTGTTTGTCGAGTCTCAATCTTATCAAACTTATACCGTTAACGGTGAGATGCAAGCCCTAGTGAGCGTATTCGGTGCCTAAGAGTGTCTTCCCCAAGTCTATCTATAGCATGATGGTTACGGATTGTACTGTGTATGCTCTTATCATTATATATTGAATTGCCTATCTATCCTTATCGTATTTCACATGAATATCTATATATGCATGCTTCTACTTTTGTATTTCCTTTTATGTACGTTTAATGTGATATGGCTGGGAGAACCCTAAGTTACTCCCCACTGACTGTGGCGTTCATGTTTTTCATGGATGAACAGGTTGCTTGATTGGATGGCTTTTTGCTTGGTATTTTGGGTTCGGGTATGAGCTAGCGGGCGTTGTCCCTGGAAGAAACACCTCTAGACGTTTCTTAGCTAGTTGCTAAATAACTTGTCTTTTGTTAACATTTTGAGAGACTACGTCTCTTGTAGTATTTTGTATTTGGTTTGTAATATTTGACACTCCTCGTATTTTCTATTTGCATGTAAAAAGTTTTAAAAACACCGTATTTCCCCTAATTAAATCACATGCTTGTATGTTTTATTTACGCATTCGCGAGGGTTGTCATATGTGGGCAAAGTAAATTTTTGCCCACCGGTGAACACGGAAACGGTTTCTAGAAACTTGAAACTTAAACTACCTAAATCTAATCTTAAAAACTTGAAAAATTGACAAATTAACGACAACAACCAGGGCCGGTCCTAAACAATTTGAGGCCCTAGGCAAAAAGCTAAAATGGGGCCCTTTTAAAAAATTCAATTCAATTAAAAAAAGTATAATTACCTAAAACAAGTTTTCTTTTTTTTCTTTTCTCGCATCAGATAAATGTTTTTAGGCAACATTATAAACCGTATTCAATATTTGATTTAACACAATAACACTTCACAAACAAAGACAATAATTAACAAAATAGGAATATGACACACAAAGAAATTATGAACCACAATTCACAAACAAAAACGATAACCGCTAAACCGCAAAAAAAAAAATCAACTTCAAAACTAAAAAACGCCAACAGCAAGTCAACAATTAAAAAAAAAAATTACGGTCAGCACAAAAAACGCTAGCAACAAGTCAATAATTACCACAAAAAATAACAAAACAACAACAAAATTAATATAAATATATAATGAAATAAAAAAAAAGAATAGGGATTAGAACACCCTGATTCCGGATTACTGAGACAACGAAGGTGGATGAATGGATCGACGAGATGAGGAATAACAAGCAAATAAGCAATAGCCACTTAAGACACGTAAACTTCACTCCATTCAAAATTCTAATTTTAAGGGATGAATCAAAGGAATAAGGCCCTGTTCTTTTGGGCTGAATTGGAGCTGAACTGAACTGAACTGAACTTATAGGAGCTGAACTGAACTTATAGGAGCTGAACTGAACTTATTGGAGTTGAACTGAACTGAACTGAACTTATAGGAGCTGAACTGAACTTATATGAGCTGAACTGAACTGAACTTATAGGAGCTGAACTGAACTGAACTTATAAGAGCTGAACTGGACTTATAGGAGCTGAACTGAACTGAACTAAACTTATAGGATCTGAACTTTTCTGAACTTAATTTTAATTAATTGAATAGAATTTATAGAATCTAAAGTTTACTAAACTGAACTTTATTACATAAGGTAAGATAATAACATAATTCCAATTTATATACATTGGTTTGTTCAAATAGATTTCTACGTTGACATCATCTTTATCTGTATCTTTATTTTTTGGAAAGGACTGTCATAAAAAAAAGTATACTCTAAAACATAAGGTAAGATAATAACATAATTCCGATTTATGTACATTGGTTTGTTCAAATAGATTACTACGTTTACATTACGATAAAAAAAAAAATCACATATTACATCGTTTTCTAACCATCTATTTCCATATCATCATCTTGCTCATCACTTTCTTCTTTATCTTCACTATCACTCTTAAGTCTTAACAACGAATTTATTCCCTCGCCAAATGTTTTTTACTATCTTGTTTCGTAACTTTAACATGGTTTTTTTTCCACTTATCATCAAACATGCCCAAATCTACTGTTCCTTGAATATTCACGTCATGTTGTATAATAGGTATTCCAAGAGTATGCATCCTTAATTATAAAATTATGGAGTGTGAATGTATAAAACAATAATAGACATTTGATACTTTTGTGACATTCGAGGCATATTTTTTAACACCCACCTTTTTTTCAAATGACCAAATGTCATTCCACTAATTAATGTCAAATGTTTTTATATCGGTTTTCATAAATAATATATTCCGTATAACTTTTCTGAACTTAATTTGTAAGAATTGAATTTTTCTGAACTGAACTTATAAGAGCTGAACTGAACTTATAGGAGCTGAACTGAACTGAACTTATAGGAGCTGAACTGAACTGAACTTAAAGAGCTGAACTGAACTTATAGGAGCTGAACTGAACTTATAGGAGCTGAACTGAACTTATAGGAGCTGAACTGAACTTAAAGGGGCTGAGTTTAAGTCCAAAAGAACAGCGCCTAAAACACCCTAAATAAATTATAAGGAATATTGATTTTTAGTTTTTTGGAATTTGGGTAGGAATAATGAAAAGCAGTATGAACAAAATAACAAGATTCTTTATCCTTAATTCCTAATATTTCCAAAAGGTGTTTTTTTTACTTTTTCCTCTTACTTGCTGATCAGCCAGCCGTTACTTTCTTCTTCTTTTTTTTTTTTTACAAGCCCAAGGGCCGGCCCTGACAACAACTACAACTATCGTAAGCATGAGAGGATAATAAATCACAAAAACATAATAATTAACCAAAAATAACATTCATTAAGAATAGATCTAAGAAATTACCAAAAAAAAAAATAACACATACCGGACTGGTAGGTGACCGACGGTTGGAGTGCCGGCAGAGGGGTGGTGGCAGTGGCGGTTGGTTGGAGATGTGGGATTGTGTTTTGGACTTTTGGGCGGTTTATTTGGGAGAGTATTAGTGGAGAGAGAGAGGGGCAAGGGCAAAGGTCGTCTTGTCGTCGATATTTTCTAAAACGTAGTCGATATATTACAATCCGGTTAAATATTCACGTATAAACCAAATAGCGTGGAAGTCGGCCCGCTGTTATCGTTGCCATTTTATCTCTATATATGCTAAATTTCCGTTGCATAGTTAAATTTATGGAAATATTTGTTGCCTAAAATACATGGCATTTTCAGTACTGGCCCGTCATCCTCCCAACAATTACACCCCTACAGGTTAGTTCCTCATTTCAGGGTTCTTCAATATTATCCCAATTTGACTTGATTGTTTATAATCTTATTATTCGTATCATCAACATGTAATTAGTATCATGAATATCGTAATGTTACAGGTACCCCTGATGGAAAAATATGCAAGTATACTGGCCAGTCTGTGGTATTGTTTCTATTTCTTTAGTACTACTTCCCAGTTCCCATAACTAAAGCTGACCCGACTCGAGAAACCCGACTCGTAAAATTTGTGAACCTGAACTGAACTAACCCAAGTGGCCTGATTGCTTCCTCTAGTCTTATTTTAGGTAATTGTGGTAGTGGGGGTGTTGGATACATACACTAGAATAGTATATTAGTAGCGTCCCTTCTGAATTCATATCCGGAATGTGAGAGGATGATGCTGAACCTTCGTATTACATGGTGGCGTCCTATCCCCGGCCAGCTGGTTATGTCAAAGATTTTGTATACGCCTTAATAAAAATAACTATTTTGGGATTGCAATTTACTCACTATCTTGTATGTCATCAATTTAAGATGATTATTTTATTGGGTTTAAAGTGGCCTGATAGACCCTTGTGTGGCTGGGATTGGCTTCGGGTGGAATTGGGGTTTGCAGAGAGCTGTTCCAATAAGAGTAGTCACAGTGGGAAAGAAGCGATCGCGTGGAGTTCAGCTCATATGTGATGAATACAAAGAGAAACTCCAGCATTATTGCATCATTGATGATGTCTTAATCCGCTCTAATCCAAGAAATGCACGGTACATATGATGTGCCCTTTAACATGTTTTTCGATTTGTTTTTTTGTTCTATTTTTGTTTCCCTTTACTCTTTGTCGTAAATTTAATGAGATGCTGTAATGCTCTCTTATGAAACTGTGTGGTTTCAAGTGTTGAGAATCATCGTGGTCATTGTCTTCGTTTTGTTATACATATTCTGCATGTATGTATATAAGCATTATGTGCTATGTGGTGTCCATTCTAATTATTAGGAGTATCCATTCTACGTACATCATATGACATTGTAACAATTTTTTATTTTTTCATTTGTCACCTTCTGTTAATTAGTTAGCAAGGCTAAGTGATTCTCATAGAAATGCATGAGAGTGTTCTGGATGTATTGCTTCCTGGGATGTTTATTTAAATGTTACTTCTATGCTTGATGTCAGTACTTCCTTCTACACCAGTACATGAGTTGCTTTAATCAAGCTCAGTTGCACAATCATGAAATTCCGTGTTCTGTAAATTTATTGCACGATGGAAATCGTTACTTGTGTGAAACGTGCAATCAGTTTTCAGAATGAGAGATTTCTTACAATTGTTACTATTTGATTATTCCTTTCGGCTTAATGTAGGGATGCTAAAGCTCAGATCGAAGATGAAGACACTGCTGTCATTAACCTCTGTAAGACTGATGATTGGGTATGTTGTTGAACATGAAGTTTCTATTGTTATAGATAAAAGAGAATTTTGCTAAGATTAGGCTTGATTTAGTTTGATCGCCATATGTAGCTAACTACCTATTAAACCATGAACTGGCATGAAGCCCTATTCAGTTTTCATGGTGGATATCTTCAGTGAAAACTACTACGGGGTATATAATGTGACATGTTGGATGTTTGATTTTATTCACTACGAGTCTACTACAAGAATGTGATTTTTCAGAAGGGGGACGGGTATTAGAAATTAGAGAATTTTTTTTCTTTGGTTATTCCGTTAATACTTTTAGGATGTATTCACTGAGGATATTCACAAATTAGAATGTTTTTTGTCTGTCACTCAATCAGCACTATAACTTTCTCAAGGCATCAGTTATATGCTACGGCAAGACAAATGGGAATTAACTGCAGCTAGTTTTTTTAACAGAATGATTTGTCTTTGCCAAAACTTATCATCACAATGTTTCCATTCTATCCTGCCATCATATTCTCGTGTTTATTATTTCTTGAATCGAGGTAGATGTTACTATTATATTGTTTAATAGGCATGATTCAGTGCGTTAAGGCATGCCTATTCCTTAGGAGTTAGGACCCTCAATTTTGTTTTTGTTTTTATTTGTTTTTATTTTCCTTTCTGAAAATAGAGGGAACTTTTTAGAAAGATTTGCCATTAATAAAGTGCACCGAGCTACAAGCTGGGTCTTGTGGCTAATTTTGTATCACCGTTGTATATATGTTGCTAGGTTGTGCTATTGGATGAGAATGGACAAGATGTGAGCTCGGAGCGATTAGCCGAGTTTATTGGCGATGCAGGGTTTACGGTATGAATATGCAGGCCTTTGAATTCGAGTATTCTCTGTTCTTCCAAATCCCATGTTCAAACAAAAAATAACTAACAAATGATAGTTAATCAAGTCAAATGTCATCTGCTTAGTGCATATGGAGCACTTTAAACAAATTCATTATTGGGGGTGGGAAAACAAGCCCTCTTTACATTACACCTTAATGCGTATAGATTTGTAAAATGTGTATTGCTAATTAGCTTTCTTGAAATTTATGTTCTTTTTCATCTTCAAAGTCGTGCTTCTGAATACTGGCTACTCGTAATGGGTAGTGATTTATTGGATATGGGCCTTGCAATATGACTAGGTGATTTCCTTCATCCTTTGGGTGGCATAGGTGGGTAGGACTCCAGGAAATTGTCAGTGCTCACAGTCCCACACCATCAAGAATGTTACCATAGTGCTTGTATATACTCTCAGCATCAAGGACTGTTTCTTCACGATATAAGTAGCGCATATAGTAAATCCTTGTATTCAATGGAAATGGAAATGAGGTTGTCCGTGCCTACTTAGGCCTTGTTTGGATAACCAAAAAGGAGGGAATGGGAGAGGAGGGGCGGGGGAAGGAGATGGAGAATGGAGGAGGTCATTTTCCCTCCAAATATTTTCTTTGTTGGAGGGGAAAGAATTTGCCTTTTAGGAGGGAAATGGAGGGATTCATTATCTCTCCCCTCCAAATCCCTCCTCCCCCATTTTGCTATCCAAACAATGGAAATTGCTCCCTCCAAATCCCTCCCCTCCCTTTCCTTCCAAATCCTTGTATCCAAACAAGGCCTAGTCTTTGTTCCTTTTTTCTTTTTCCGAGTTAATATTTAAACTTCTTGTTTTTGTGGTCATTGTGATTTGTGACCCTACATAAGCTCAAGTGACATTTTCCATCGTATCTAATTGATATCCCTTCACTCATAAAGTTTATATAGGTTGTTGAAAGGAGAAAATGTTTAGATGAAGGTTTACTTTCCCCAGTGACGTAATCTCTGAAATAGTTTAGCTTATGCAGGGAGCTTCAAGAATGTTGTTTTGCATCGGTGGACCATATGGTCATGGAAGGCAATTGCGAGAACGAGCTAATCTATCGATTAAGCTGTCATCTTTGATACTGAATCATCAGATTGCGTTATTAGTGCTTTTGGAGCAACTCTACAGGTGTGCAACATTCACTCTGTGACTCTGTTGTTGTAAAGGCATTTGTGTCGTAATTTTACTTCATTCTAGTATGTGGTTTACAGTTTACACAATTTGAAATACATGGGAAAATCGAAAAGTTCAAACAAATCTGTAGGAATGCAAGTACACTTTCATCTACTTTCACATAAACATATAAACTGATTCTTGCATTTATGATTGATCTTAGATGTCCGGAGTGTTTTGGAATTCAGATTTTGGTTTTTATGTTTAGGGCGTGGACAATTATCAAAGGTCAGAAGTATCATCACTAGCAATTTTATCCCCATGAGCAAGTTCTTCAGTAATTCAGCAACAGTACGAGAACGGAATGCATTTATATCAGTCAATCATGTAATGAACTCAATTGATGAGGCATTGTGCAAATGGGAAAGGTAAGGCTTACGTTACTTCGACTCTTCAATTTGGGGTCCGTGTCTGAGACGATAGTCAGGATATGAGTTTGGAATTTGTACCCAACCCGTACCAGTCGGATACTTCTACCTGTCCATACGAAAAGGGTGGCTCGCATGACAAGCATGGAGGAGGAGGAGCTGCTTTATGAAACATGTGGTTTGGTTTTAACGATTTCAACTGTTATGTCTCGAAAATCTCTTTGTTTCACTTTAGAAAACTCCGACTGTGTCATACTTCAATCATGTGTTGTAGACATTTTTCGAAAACCGTCTAGTAGATCCTAGAGCATGTTCCCTTATCTGGAAAACTCAATCATGGCATGTTCGACACTTGTATATGTGCTCATATCCTCCAACCCCATACCCGAGTTACATAAGGTAAAACTCCAATTCTCTTGCTACACTTAACTGCGTATATCGGTGCTTATGTTGGATTCAAAAATTCTAGTTTGTACCGTCTCTTGTAAAAAATGACTTGAACACTTTACACTTTTGTTTCCAGGGAACTGTGGTCTGGAATTTGAGTTACTATTCGCCAGCAAATGATGAACTGATCAGAAGTTGTTTACCTAGTTCCGATGGCATGAAGGCTTTTTAGCTGTTCGTGTATGTGTTAAATTAAGATCACAAATTCTCATTTAAGACGATTATATACATGTCTTAAGCTTAAGACGGGTCAAATAACCCATATGAAATGAATAAGACAAAAGCACGATGCAAAGGGAAAAGTAAAACATTTGTTTTACATGTCTATGTGGTATGTTATTTGAGGCATTTTCATATTTCTTAACTCTTAAGCAAATCTAGCTAAACAAAGAGATGATTGAAACACAAAAGTTTACACGTAAATAAGAGAGCGGATCTCGAATTCATTTAACACTGACCGTTTTTCTGCTCTATTATTGGGTATTCTGCTAAATTTAGATTTGCTGCTTTTTGGCTGTTCAAACTTTAAAGACATTATATGTCAAAAAAAAAAAAAAAAAACTACTTTAAAGACATTGTCACTTGTCAGATATCCTGTATTCCACTACTCCCCACTTCAAAGTTAGCTACGAATATAAGTAATTTTTATGTATACAAATTCTATTTAAATATGGGCATATTAAAGTTTTAAATGTTACCTAAGTTTTATGTACACATATCTTGTACATATTCTTTAATTCAAAGTTTCTCAATACGGATCCATGAAATCGACTTAATTTTACGGTTTGATTTATAGAGCATTAATTAAAAAAAAAAACCTTTATTTTCACTTGTGAACTGTGACTGCTAATTATCTAGTCTTTCTATTTTTACTACTGAACTATGACTAAATTAACTAGTCTGTAGTATTAGAAAATAATAAAAGGGGGTTTTATCCCGAATCTTTTTACATTTTGTGTCAAGTGCCAGCGTACCTTCATTTCCTCTATTATTACGACGCGGCTTCCAGATTGAAGTGGTCAATGTGATGTATAAGATCATGTGCAGCAAATAAACAACTTTAAAAGGAAATAGTACATCTACAAACTTCCAAGGGCTAACAAACAAGTTTGCACTAAGTTGTTATCTTATCTTAGTCCATCACAAAGAGAGATCACACTCGTTTATTTTTAATTCCATTTATTTATTTTGATCTACTTTTACCCTCTCAGGTAAAAGGTCACGACCTAGGTAATCAACCCAACCATTTTTCACTTCACAATCCATATTATATACTTTTTTTTATTGTTTTTTTAATTGTTCAACCAATCCATATCAATTTTGTTTCACCATGGTCAAGAATTGACCATTTATGTAGAAAGGTCACAAATTAGCAAAGAAGGTCACCAATTATCTTTGCTTGACATCATTAGCATGACCAATCAATGTCATGACCTACCAATTGACCTTGCTTGGGGATAGTCTTAGCGGTACATCCAAAATCCAATCTGATATACGCATCTGTTCTGCTTCAGTAAGTGTGGCTTAAGACGGGGTACTATCCGTCTAAAGCTTAAGACGGGTTACTATCCGTCCAAAGTTTAAGATGTGTCAAATACTACCAAGTGGTGGTATTAAAGACACAAAATTTGGTTTTTTCTTGGCAACAAGTGGGGTGATTTGACAAGTATTTTACTCGTCTTAAGCTTAAGAAGGATAGTGTCCTCGAAAATGAGAATTTATGATTCCGCTTTTATTATTCTAGTTTAACTAAAAGTTATATTTAAGTAAATTTGGTAAAATACCATATATGTCACTTGATCAATAAACTTAAATACAAAATATAAATAAAAAGGAAAATGAGAAGTTATTTAACTATGAGTTTAATGGATAGTTCACTATTTTTACTTACTATATATAGAAATAGAACAACTAATTTGGAATATGAAAATCATAAAAAGGAACGATAAAAGTGAAATGGGGAAAGTTTAACAATGAATATTTATATTTGTCACAACAGCAAATAGATCCTTAAAACACTAGTTAAAGTTAGAGGTTATTTCTACCCATGTTTAACCTCTTGTTTTTAATCGAATCGATTAGGATTGAACTGGATTGAACTGGATTGAACTAAACAATAGCAATAACAATCGATTTAAATTATACATGTGTAGATTTCGTGCATTGAATGTATAGTATATATAGTTTTTTTATTTTCGGTATATATATTACTTACATATTTAAAACTGATATATTATCAATTGTTCATATTTATATCATTGTATTTTATTATAAGAAAATAAAAATTGAAATTGAAAACTAATCAAGAGAATTGAGTATTGCTTCAAGTGTGTAATTTTAATAAATATTTTTTACTATAAAGCTAATGATTTCAATATATGAATTTCTCAAAACTTTTTATAAAATTGTTTTATTCACGAAACTAATAATAACAATTTACAGCTTTCCCGCCAAAGGGTAGTTAGGTTGAGAAGAGGCTAACGACTATCCATATTCTTAACTTTAGGGGTTGTTTGGTTACCCATTCTAAAACACATGAATTGTAATTCATGGGATTTGTAAAATTGTTGTGTTGTTTGTTTGCTCCAAATCTCATGAATTAGATTTCAAGCCCGTGCGATGCACGGGTCTACGTTAATGTCATTTTCGTAATTTTCCTATTACAGTTAACTTATAAAAATAAACTTTTGAAGTTTTAAAACTATAATAAAATATACTCCGTAATTTTAAAAAATAAAATATTGATATATTGATTCAACTTATTCTATTTTAAACATATGTTACCAACTTTGTCGGGACTCAAGTTATATTTGATCTATATTATGACTCGAACAATTATCCAAAGTAACTAAGAATTATTAAGTTTTCTAAGACAATGTTTAAGAAACTCAAAAGATTTTGGGTTGATCACCTCACCTTATGCTAATTTTTCGATATGGAGCAATTCTACTATTTATAGTTATTAGTATATTCACCACACATACATTATTTTTCAATGTGAGATATATAACATACTAAGAATTACACAAATATATGCAAATAATATGAAATTCTATACTGTAATGATAGCATTTTTTTTTACCAAGAACCTAATTATATTATTTTCATAATTAATACAAAATTTCAAGAGCTCTCTAAAACAATACTCTCTCCGTCTTAATCATTTGTTTGCCTTTGATTAAAATACTCCTAAAAAAAGGCAAACAAATGATCGGGACGAAGGGAGTATTAGAGAGACTTAAACGACTTTGGGTTCATCTTTAAATTTCAAGGACGACTCTTATTCATAATCGTGTGATCATCCCAGCTTATGATATTTCTCCGATGTGAGACAATTCTTCTATTTATACATAGTATATTCACCACAGTTACATTACTTTTCAATGTGAGACAAATAACATATTTGGTAGTTACCATTAAAATTATTATATATGATACTTCCCTAAATTAATTTTGATGATGTAAATTTCATTAAGGTGGAGATAATAATACAAACTTTTAAGATCTCTGTAAGATAATATTTGAGAGATTCAAAAGATTTTGGGTGAATATCTAAGTTGAAAGATGACTCATTTTCACAATATTTTTTTGTGAAATGAATGTTAAAAATTTGTATATAAAAATTATAAACACCACTTGAATATAATATAGGAAACGTATATCGAGATAAATAAAATATTTTTCACTTTATTATTTAATGATATTTTCCTAAATCATTTTTTGATGATGTAAGTTTCACTAATTTGGATACAAATTTTTAAGAACTCTCTAAGACAATATTTAAGAGACTCAAATGATTTTGGGTTGATATTTAAGTTCCAAGGATGAATCTTATTTATAATTATAAGATCACCCCAGCTTATGATAATTTTCTGATGTGGGAAAATATACTATTTATACGTAATATATTTACCACACTTGTATTATATTTCAATGTGGGACAAATAACTTATTAAGTAGTACACCATCAAAATTATTACTTATATAATACTTTCCTAAATTTTCTAAACTAAGTTTGATGATGTAAATTTCACTATTCTGAAGTTAATAATACAAAATTTTAAAAGTTCATTAAACTAATACTTAAGAGACTAAATGTGGAAAATCTTCGTCGTATTGGAATGAAAGTGGGAAAGTTTGTTAGTATTGATATGGCCCCATTCCCTGAGATGGAGAGAGCTGTTCGAATTCGAGTAGTCCATGACGTTAGGGAACCACTGAAGAATTGTGGATGAATACGGAGTTCCGCGGGAGGGGGATGAGGAGATATCGAGGGTTGCTAGAAATTACTTCACGGACCTATTCACTACATCTAATCCGATTGAGTTTGAAAGTATTATGGATGGTGTGGCAGATAGAGTTACGACAGATATGAACTTGATTTTGACACGGGACTATACCGAAGAGGAGATTACTAGTGCGCTGGGACAAATGCATCCGTTGAAAGCTCTCGGGGCGGATGGAATGAATGGATTGTTTTATCAAACTTATTGGCACATTGTTGGCCCCCTTGTTACTCGAACAGTCCTTGGAATTCTGCGAGGACAACCTTTTCCGGAAGACATGAATAAATCTCATATCGTCTTGATCCCGAAGAAGAAAGCGCCGGATAAGATGGTGGATTTTCGTCCTATAAGCTTGTGCAATGTGGTGTATAAGCTCGTATCCAAGGTATTGGCAAATAGATTAAAGGAGTTCCTGGGTGATATTGTGTCAGAAAACCAGAGTGCGTTTACGCCGGGCCGACTTATCACGGATAATATTCTTGTCGCCTTTGAAATTTTTCACCATATGAAAAATACTAGAAGTGGGGAGGGGCATATGGCACTAAAACTCGATATGTCAAAGGCGTACGATCGGGTTGAATGGAGTTTTCTTGAAACGCTACTGGTCCGAATGGGTTTTGATGCTCAATGGGTTAATCGTGTTATGCATTGTGTCACATTTGTGTCTTTCGCGGTTTTGATTAATGGGCAGCCTACTGAAAAGTTCCGTCCAAGTCGAGGCCTCCGACAAGGTGATCCGATTTCTCCATATCTCTTCATCTTGTGTGCAGAAGTAATGTCGAGTCTAATAAGGAAAGCTCTTGTGAATGGTTCTATCCATGGTATTAGAGTGGCAAATAATGCTCCACTGGTTTCACATTTATTGTTTGCGGACGATAGTATTTTATTTGTTCGAGCTAATACGGTTGAAGCGAACCGTGTCAAAGATATTCTTCATTGCTACGAAATGGCTTCTGGGCAGCGGATAAACTATGATAAAACCACAGTGTCTTTCAGCAGAAGTACGGGGGAGGAAAGAAAGCAGCGGGTAGCATATTGTTTAGGCGTTAGAATTGTGGAGCAGCAGGAAAAATACTTAGGCCTGCCGACGGTTGTTGGTAGGTCTAAAAAATCGATATCGGATAGCGTCCGGGACAAGATTAGCAAGAAGTTACAAGGGTGGAGGGGTAAGTTACTCTCGAAGGCGGGTAGGGAAGTTTTGATAAAGGCTGTGGCCCAATCAATTCCTACGTATGCGATGAGTGTTTTTAAGCTTCCTAGTAATTTTTGTGATGAACTTCGATCGGTTGTGTCTCAATTTTGGTGGGGCTCCAATGGTGGGAAAAGGAAAATTCCTTGGATAGCTTGGGAGAAAATCTGTGCCCCTAAATGCAAGGGGGGGCTCGGCTTTCGTGACTATAAGATGTTTAATATGGCCCTACTAGGTAAACAGGCGTGGAGACTTATGACGGATAGGGAGTGTCTTATGTCCCGAGTCATGGCAGGTAAATACTTCCCTGGTGGGTCTTATATGAGAGCAGAAATTGGCCATAATCCAAGCTTCACATGGAGAGGCATTTGGGAAGCGAAGAAGGTGATCAATATGGGAATTAGGAGACGAGTGGGTGACGGTCTTAGCACGCGGGTGTGGACCGATCCTTGGATACCTGGAACGCAGACTAGGAGAGTTATTTCGCCAACGGGGAGTAATGACATGGAGCTGGTGGTGGCGGACTTGTTGCTTGCAGATGGTACGGCCTGGAATACTCATAAGGTACGTACTTTGTTCTTACCTTTTGAACAAGAGCGAATTCTGAAAATTCGAATTAGCTCGACTAGACCTCAAGATACATGGTGTTGGGAAGGCGAGAAAGACGGAATTTATACAGTCCGTTCAGCATATAAGTTGATGTTCAATGATGGTGGAGGTAGCGAGGTTGGACAATCTGATTATAAAAATTAAAAGCGGTTGTGGAATGCGCTATGGCAACTTCCGGTTTGGCCACGAATTAAAGTCTTTCTATGGCAACTTTGTAATGAGGCATTACCCACCAAAGAGAACATAGCTCGCCGATTGAAACTTCAAGATGACAAGTGCCCAGTTTGCTGCTCTCGGGTGGAGACTAGTCTCCACCTCCTACGGGACTGTGGGGGCTTGGGAGGGATATGGGAAGGGTTGGGCCTGGATGTGGCGGAGAACATCGGGTTTGTGCGGGTGAGGGAGTGGGTGGAGCATGTGTGGAGTGGGCTGGGGATGCGTGAGCGCGAAGTATTCGCAACTGGTTGTTGGGCCATATGGGAGGACAGAAACAAAGTGGTGTTTGAAGGGGGGAGAAGGTGTGAAGCGCAAATTACCCGGCGAGTTTTTGATGTTGTCCAGGAAACGAGGGAGGCTGGGGTCGAAAGGGAGAAGGAAAACGAGGCTGAGCCGATGAGACAGGGGTGGGAGAAGCCGGAGGCTGGTAAGGTGAAGATCAACGTGGATGCTGGAGTGATTGAGGGGGTAGGGACAGGTGTGGGAGCGGTTTGTCGCGACCACCAGGGGAGTGTTCTGTGGGGAGTTACAACACAAAAGCGTGAAGAGATGGAGGTTCGATGTGCGGAAGCAGTGGCTATACTTACTGGGATGCGGGAAGCTTGGATGGCTGGGTACAAGAATATTGTGGTGGAAAGCGATTGTCTTTCGGTTATCGATACGTTGAAGCATGGCAAGACGGGTCGTAGTGATTTCTGTTTAATTATTAGTGATATTTTATCGTTTGGTCAGAATTTTGAGGCTATTAGTTGGTCTTTCGTTAGTAGAAAATTTAATCGAGTCGCTCATGGTCTGGCACACATCCGGTCGTGGAGTTGTGGTCGTAGAGGGTGGCGGAGTTCAATTCCTCCAAACATTATGGTTCTTAGTTCGGCAGATTTAATCAATGAATCGTAAACCCGCTTTTTGGGTTTTATCAAAAAAAAAAAAAATACTTAAGAGACTAAAATAACTCCTATTTATAATCATACTTAGTATATATATTTTCCACAAATACATTATTTTTCAATGTGGTACTAATGACACATTAAGTAGTTTATCATCAAAATTATTATTTATGATAATTTTCTAAATTAATTTTTAATAATGTAAATTTAACTATTGTGACTATTATAATTCCATTTTGTTAAGAGCTCTCAATAACAATAATTAAGAGACTTAAAAAATTGTGGTTTATACCTAAGTTCAAGAATGGCTCATATTTATAATCATATGATCACCCTATGTTATAATAATTTTTCAATGTGGGACAATTTACAATTTATAAGTAATATATTCACCACAAATACATTATTCTTCAATGTGGGACTAATAACAAACTAAGTAGTACACCATATTTTTTCATATAATATTTATTTCTTAACTGTTACTAAATTGTTATATTAATATTAGAATAATAAAAAAATACTTTAAATGTCATTTATTAAATTTTTAAAGTCATTTATTAACATAACAATATAAAAAATTAGTTTAAAAGCCCGTGCGATGATCATATTTATGATCACTTCACCTTATGATAATTTTTTAATGTGGGACAAATTTTAATATTTATACGTAGTATATATTCAAGAGTCACCATACCTGGGACAAATTTTAATATTTATACGTAGTATATATTCAAGAGTCACCATACCTACATTGTTTTTTTAAATGTGGGACAAATAACACATTAAATTATTTACCATCAAAATTATTATTTATGATATTTTTCTAAATTAATTTTTAATTATGTAAATTTCACTATAGTGAAAATTATAATACAAATTTTAAGAGTTTTGTAAGACAATATGTAAGAGGCTCAAAAGATTTTGGGTTGAAACTTTAGTTCCAAATATGATTCCTATTTATAATCATAAGATCACCCACCTTATGATAATTTTATGACGTGAGACAATTCTACTATTTATAGGTAATATATTCACCACACCTACATTATTTTTCAATGTAGGACAAATAATATACTAAAAATTACAACAAGAATGTGCAAATAATATGAGTTTCTATACTTTGCAGGGTTTTTTTCACTGCGAATCTAATTATATTATCTTCATAATTTTTATTATTTTTTCGATGTGAGACAATTCTACTATTTATATGTAATATTTTTACCACATCTACTTATTTTCCAATGTGGGACAAATAATTGTTATGAATTTAATTTTTATTTATAAATTTTCTAAAAAGTTGAAAAGTTGATAATATTATTAGGAAAATAATTAATTTAAAATATATAAACAAAATCTAAGAGTTCAACCATAACTTGGAAAGTATATGTATGAATTTAATGTTAAAAAGTTGATAATATTATTAGGAAAATAATTAATTTAAAAAATATAATCAAAATTTAAGAGTTCAACCATAACTTGGAAAGTATATTTATGAATTTAATTTTTATTTTAAAAGTTCCTATAAAGGTGGAGCCATTTACGTGCCTCGAAAAAAGCCTCTTTTATATACATACTAGATTTCATGCCCGTGCGATGCACGGGTTTACGTTAATGTCATTTTCGTAATTTTCCTATAACATTTAACTTATAAAAATAAACTTTTGAAGTTTTAAGACTATAATAAAATATACTCCGTAATTTTTTTAAAAATAATATTGATATATTGATTCAACTTATTGTATTTTAAACATATGTTACCAGCCTTGTCGGGACTCAAGTTATATTTGATCTATATTATGACTCGAAAAATGATTCAAAGTACCTAAGAATTAAGCTCTCTAAGACAATGTATAAGAAACTCAAAAGATTTTGGGTTGATCACCGCACCTTTTGCTAATTGTTCGATATAGGGCAATTCTACTATTTATAGTTATTAGTTTATTCACCACACATACATTATTTTTCAATGTGAGATATATAACATACTTAGAATTACACAAAGTATATGCAAATAATATGATATTCTATACTGTAATGATAGCATTTTTTTTACCACGAATCTAATTATATTATTTTCATAATTAATACAAAATTTTAAGAGCTCTCTAAAATAATACTCTCTTCGTCCTAATCATTTGTTTGTCTTTGACTAAAATACTCCTAAAAAAAGGCAAACAAATGACCGGGACGAAGGGAGTACTTGAGAGACTTAAATGACTCTTATTTATAATCGCGTGATCATCACAGCTTATGATATTTCTCCGATGTGGGACAATTCTTCTATTTATAAATAGTATATTCACCACACTTGATTAATTTTCAATGTGACACAAATAACATATTTGGTAGTTACCATTAAAATTATTATATACGATACTTTCTAAATTAATTTTGATGATGTAAATTTCATTAAGGTAGAAATAATAATACAAACTTTTAAGATCTCTGAAAGATAATACTTGAGAGATTCAAAAAATTTTGGGTAAATATCTAAGTTGAAAGATGACTCATTTTCACAATATTTTTTGTGAATTGAATGTACAAAATTTTATATACAAATTATAAACACCACTTGAATGTAATATAGGAAATGTACATTGAGATAAATAAAATATTTTTCACTTTATTTTTTAATAATATTTTCCTAAATTAATTTTTGATGATGTAAGTTTCACTAATGTGGATAAAAATTTTTAAGAGCTGTCTAAGATAGTATTTAAGAGACTCAAAAGATTATGGGTTGATATCTAAGTTCCAAGGATGAATCTTATTTATAATTATAGGATCACCCTAACTTATGATAATTTTCTGATGTGGGACAATATACTATTTATACGTAATATATTTACCACACTTTTATTATATTTCAATGTGGGACAAATAACTTATTAAGTAGTACACCATAAAAATTATTATAACTTATATAAGATACTTTCCTAAATTTTCTAAATTAAGTTTGATGATGTAAATTTCACTATTGTGGAATTAATAATACAAAATTTTAAAGGTTCATTAAACCAATACTTAAGAGACTAAATGACTCCTATTTATAATCATACTTAGTATATATATTTTCCACAAATACATTATTTTTCAATGTGAGACTAATAACACAGTAAGTAGTTTATCATCAAAATTATTATTTATGATAATTTTCTAAATTAATTTTTAATAATGTAAATTTAACTATTGTGACTATTATAATTCCATTTTGGTAAGAGTTATACAAAACAATGATTAAGATACTTAAAAATTGTAGGTTTATACCTAAGTTCAAGGATGTCTCATATTTATAATCATAGGATCACCCTATGTCATAATAATTTTTCAATGTGGGACAATTTACAATTTATAAGTAATATATTCACCACACATACATTATTTTTCAATGTGAGACTAATAACAAACTAAGTAGTACACCATCTTTTTTTCATATACTTCAATCCAATCCAAACTACCCACCTTCCATTTTAGAACAATCCAATCCAAACTACCCATACCATAAATGAGTAAAATTATGACAACTCTATCCTTATAATATACCTATATTTACAAAAATTGTCATTCCTATAATATACCTCACCTAATTTATGTACTAACTCTCTCATCCTTTTCCTATATTACCCTATATTACTCTCATCCTTTTCCCATATTACCCTATATTACCCTCATCTTTTTTTCTTAAAACAGTTATATTAATATTATAATAATAAAAAAATATTTTAAATGTCATTTATTAAATTTTTAAAGTCATTTATTAACATAATAATATAAAAAAAATAGTTTAAAAGCTCGTGCGATGATTATATTTATGATCACTCCACTTTATGATAATTTTTTAATCTGGAACAAATTTTGATATTTATACGTAGTATATATTCACGAGTCACGATACCTATATTGTTTTTTTCAATATGTGGAACAAATAACACATTAAATATTTTATCATCAAAATTATTATTTATGATACTTTTCTAAATTAATTTTTAATGATGTAAATTTCACTATAGTGAAAATTATAATACAAATTTTAAGAGTTTTGTAAGACAATACGTAAAAGGCTCAAAATATTTTGGGTTGAAACTTAAGTTACAAATATGATTCCTATTTGTAATCATAAGATCACCCACCTTGTATATATTCACCACATCTACATTATTTTTCAATGTAGGACATATAATATACTAAAAATTACACCAAATATGTCCAAATAATATGAGTTTCTATACTTTGCAGGGTCTTTTTCACCACGAATCTAATTATATTATTTTCATAATTTTTTTTTACAATACTTAATTTTTTTTAATAATACCTTTTAAAATTAATTTTTAATGATGTAAATTTAACAATTGTGAAAATAATAATAGACAAACTTTTAAGAGATCTCTAAGACAATACTTAAGAGACTTAAAAGATTTTAGTTTGTTATATAAGGTCAAGAATGATTCATATATTTAATCATAGGATCACCCACCTTATGTTAATTTTATGATGTGGGACAATTTTACTATTTATACATAGTATATTCATCACATCTACAAACTTTTAAGAGATCTCTAAGACAATATTTAAGAGATTCAAATTTTTTGGGTTGATACATAAAGTTTAAGGATGACTCCTATTTATAATCATAGGATTACCCACTTTATTATTTTTCCAATGTGGAACAATTCTACTATTTATATGTAATATTTTTAGCTCATCTACATTATTTTCCAATTGGGACAAATAATAGTTATGAATTTAATTTTTATTTAAAGAGTTTCTAAAAAGTTGAAAAGTTGATAATATTATTAGGAAAATAATTAATTTAAAAAGTATAATCAAAATTTAAGAGTTCAACCATAACTTGGAAAGTATAGGTATGAATATAATGTTGAAAATTGATAATATAATTAGGAAAATAATTAATTTAAAAAATATAATAAAAATCTAAGAGTTCAACCATAATTTGGAAAGTATATGTATGAATTATTTTTTACTTTAAGAGTTCCTATAAAGGGGGAACCACTCACGTGCCTCGAAAAAAGCATCTTTTATATATATATATATTGATTAATAATAATAAGATGATAAGAATTTTAAAATACTAATGAAAAAAAAAGAAAAGGATTTATACAACCAGAGGTTATCATTATGCACGTTTCATGTGATTATACTTAGGCTTAGGTAAGCATTATTTATTTATTTTATTTAAGATTAGTATAAGATAAGAATTATGTTTGACTAATTTTACCCTATTTCTAAACATAACTCCATAATATATAAACAGCCTTTGGCACATTTTCATAGGGTAAGTTTCCACCTTAATATTTATGTTATATTATATGCTATTGTGGTTGTTTGTTGTTTGTTGTTTGTTTACTCTATATACATATTGTTTCAATTTCGTTAGCAACTCCCCCAATTTAATACGCTTTATAATCTTGCAGGTATCTACAGTATAGTCCAGGCCAAGAAAGGTTTATGGTAACAAGAAAAGATAATCACACCGACATAACGAGCTATGATGGTAAGTAATAGGCGTAAATCTTGACTCTTCGACGTTCCATGAACATTGTGAAGTGAATGGAGTATATTATACAAGACAAGAATTTTGAGTAAAGAGAAAATAATTCGCCGTAAATATAAGCAACTATAGAGTACTACTCTCTCGATCCCGGTTATTTATTTACTAATTCATGAACCGAATATGGTAATATATAAATACAGAGTATAAATAATACTTATGTGTTACATGTGCATAAAAGTTACTACGAAATACAACTGTTTAAAAGCTTTGTTTTTCCATTGTCAAATTAGAGTAGTAACTTCGTTTTTATACTTACGTTTTACTCCATATGACATCGAGCTAATATTTGTGACACAGTAATCCAAGATGCTAGAATTTAAGTATAAAGAGCTTAAAGCTTAATTATCATCATACAACCAACAAAAAAATTGTTTGAAACAATATAGAAACCTCAGCAGATCAAACACCATTAAAACTACTTAAAATTTCTTTCTTGACAATTGCTAATGAGTGCTTGATTCGTAAATTAGTGTGCCTTAATGCTTACGAAATCAAAATGATCATTCTGAATGGATAGTAATGATCATTCCTTACCCTGCCATTGTTAATGATATTTTAGTCGTCCTTCCTAGCTTTATGGCTCCACAAATTGTACTTCCATGACTCCCTATTTTGAGTGTTTTTATAATCTTCTTTTATCAACAACTCTATGCGTTAATTACTCCATATATTGATTATCATATAATTAAGTTCTCATCATCTAACTTAATAATTTGCTATTATAACATTGATTATCATATAATTAAGTTCTCATCATCTAACTACAAACACATATGGTCTCAATAAAACAAAATGAATGTAAGATCAAAAAGATCAATTGATACCCATGATTCCCCATTTATAGGAACTCTTAAAGTAAAAAATGAATGTAACATTGATTTGTATGATTTACGAAGTCAGGCTCACAAGTCACAAGTATTTATATACAAATAAAGTAGAGCATACGATAATACAGAGTACTATGTAATTGTAAATTTGTAAGTATTTTCTGGACTCTACAAAACCTATTTTTATAATCTGATCTCTTCCATATTATAAAAGTTAAAAGTCATAAGAAGATCACATACTACATTCCTTCCTCAACATCCTTAATACTCAAATAGTATATATAACAGGTAGGTTGATGTTGTATTGTAGGACTCTAAAATTAAATGTAAAAAAGGTTGTAATTTGATCTCTTATATGTATTAGACACTCAAAGTTCAAACACTATCAAAGACTCCAATCATAATTTAATAACAATTCCTTTTTATAAAATAAAAATAAAAATAGGTAGTTTTAAAAAGTTGGAGACTCTGTAATCGCTCGAAAAAAGCTTCCTTTAATAATATAGATAGATATTGATATTGATATTGATATATTGATTAGAGTTCCATAGGAACTTCAATTCCTCCATCATGGGGAAAGTTGCTTACCTAAGCCCCCTAGGTAAGTGGGAATTCCTATGGAACTCATTTCTCGCATCCCAACCAAACAACATTTTTGCAATTCATGTGAAATGAATAATCATGTGAATTACTACTTCCTTGGAATTAGAGTTCCTCCATTGAACCAAACGACCCCTTATTTTATCTACGAAAAAGTTGCAATATTGCCCCACATCGACAAGTTTAAGTGTTTCTAATCTTTACACATTCTTTTTTTTTTCTTTGTAATAAAGAGTTCAAGTGGGAGCCTAATTTGATATTGCAAAAGGTTATTACTAATAGTTAATCCCGTTTGTACCCATTAATTAATACGGAGTATAAACTAATCTTTTTGGTCTTTCTTTATATCTTAGTCTTCCACATGGACGATTTTTCTACATTTTTCTAGCTTAAATAGTTCATTGTGTCACAAGTGATTGTAAGATTTTTGGTGGGAATCAATTACAATATACTCCGTATGTTTGTTAGATTTTATGCACTATAATGTTACTATAAATTTGGAATAATTTTGTCCTAAACATCAATCTATATCGTATTTGTTCACATCCCATTCTTAATATTAAGTAGGAGATTTCAAGTTAAAAAAATTTACACGAAGTGTAATTTTTTTTAAAATTACGATAAATGAATCTCCTCGTAGTTATCAATTGAGACTTTTTAAATGCAACAAAAAATAGACTAAAGCAATTTTAAACAAATAAATACAATAAAGATTACAATTAGTAACGAAATACAAATTTTAAATACAAAAAATTAATATTAGTGTGATTTCAACAAATACGAATTTCAAATAGAACAAATAAATATTAGTAACGAAATTAAAATAAATATTACACTTAGTACGATTCCTAAACTGCAAAAAAAAAAAAAAAAACAAAGACTAAAACAATTAGTAACAAAATATAATACTAAATAGAAAATTTAAATTCACATAATAATTATATAGAAAATTTACATTCAACAAAATAAGATTATACTAAGTGTGATTTCTTAACTGCACCAAAATAAACTTAAATATAGCAAAAAGAAAATGTAGGTTACATAATCTGTATAAATATATAAAATGCAAATGTTACGTATAGTAAAAGAGTTATGTATAAAAGTAAAGAGTATCATGGTAAAGAGTATATATATGACTAAATGACTAATACTGTATAAAAAATATATACTTAACATAAAAATGTTTATATATAGGGCATAAGAGTTAACTAAAATAATGTGGCGAAAAGTATTAATATAAATATAGGAAGTGCCCGTAAGGGTGGAGTTTAGTAGTTAAAACTTGGGGTAAAATTTCCAAGGAACTCAGGTTCAAGTCTTCCTAAGAATAATCTTGCTTGTAGAGTATCTATGGCAAGAGGTTATGCCTTCTAAACTTCGATTATATTAATTTTTGGTGGTTTACCTGGTATACGTGGTTTGCGTGTTAACACGTGTATCCGAAGGTTTACCTATTGCGCACCGAAGATAGTTGTTGTGAGTTCCCTTGTCACCAAAACAATAAAAATAGAGTAAACTGTCAATATCGAAACCAATAATTAAAAGGCAATTAACGAGAATTAAAAGAGTTAATACATAGTAGTGGCGATCCCGCACAAAATTGATGATTTTTTTTTTTTATAAAAATATTAGAGAATTTGACAAATATGATATTTATTTCATTTTGAATCTAGTAAAGAATTTGCTTTGTTCATGTAAAAGCTAAACTAGTACGAAGTATATAATTAATTAGGAGATAAATAGTAAGACTAAATATAGATATTGAGATCAGACAAATATATTTTATAATTGAGAGTCACGTAGGCGGGAAAACTAAGGGGAAAAATATGAAAATGTGTCAATCTTTTATTTTATAGGGGATTTATTTCGCTTTCATGGCGGCGGTTTTTTTTTGGGAGTGTATGAGATCTCGTATACTCAGTGTGGTTCAAGCCTTTTCGCCGTATTTGGTATTAGGAATGAGTACTCGTATTCTGTGAAATGAATACGTGTTTAAAGAGTTGGCAAACAATGACACGACCCAAAATCTTTACGCAAACTCGATACGAAATTAACAAGCTTGGGTTGAGGCTTATTAATGACCCATTTACGTAAGTAATTCGACACGAACACGACACGGGAATTATTTGGTTGAGTTCGGGTTGAGCTCTCTAAATACGAACCCGACATGAATGACCTATTTACTAAATTAATCATATTTTTTTCTTAATCCTCCATCACATAATATACTTACACTTTTTAAAGTCGACATGACAAGAAAACACAACACAAAATTACGGGTTAGGATTAAGGCTTGATGACCCATTTAAGTAAGTGGATCAACACACACACGACACGCGGTTTAATCGCGCCGGGTTTAGATTGAATGGTGTTGGGAATAAGAGTTACTGCAAGGGCAAAATAACAATTAACAAAATGGATTAGATAAAACTCATTGTGTCGTGGTATGATGGTCACTGCCTTAGAAGCTTAATCGCCCTCGACACGGTGCTGTCAAACAAGGAACGACGCTCCCAAGGCATACACATCGCTCCTCCAATTGTGCACCCAAAAGGAAGAGTAGGAACTCGTAAGTAGTTGCTCAGATATAATAAGGAACCAGGTAGGAGGAAATATATTTGTGAATATTTCGGATGAATAATATGACCAAGAAAGACTCTTATTTATAGTGGAGAAAGGTGACAAGACTGATGAAACATTTAATTGAAATGCAATTCTCAAAATTGCCTTTTTGTGAGAACAAGAAAGTGGAATCTCCAAGACTGATTGCACATGAATCGAAGAGTCACGCCTTCAACAGAAAAAATTAAGACTAGAAAACAAAACAAACGCCACAGCGCGGCGCGCGTGGGATGAGTTCATACTAGCCTCCATAACAACAAGTACTAAGTAATGGGGCACTTGGTATATAAATAATAGAATGGTTTTTTATTCTACCAATGTGGAACAAAGTTAAGAGACAAATATGAAAAAGATTTTATGTCACTTGTTCACTTGGATATTTACTCTAGCATTTCCAACAAATGGATCATGATATGTTTACATATGACACAAATATAAATCCGGCACGACCCAATCTGTTTGCCAAGTTTATCCAACGTGGAAATGTGCAAGTATTAGTTATTCGGTGATTAATGATTTGATTCCACATTGCAAAATAATTATGGTTTCATTTGTCTTTCACTTCACGGCCAACAGCTACCACCTCAATGTATCATGCATGTCTAATACAAATACAAATACTCCTTTATGAAAGATTACACATGGGCAATAATAGTGTCAAAAATACCTAATCAAGTGTTATTAAAAAATAAAACTAAAAAATGTGGTAATTATTGAATGGTAATTGACTACTTGGTTAAAAACACCTTATTTAAGACAATACTCCATATAGAGTAAAAGTTATGAATTATACTGAATAATATTTAAATTATTTTCTTGACACTAAAATATTATGCGAGTATGAAAATTTTAACATAATGACGTATGGTTAGAGAAGGTTACGGGTCGGGTTGGCTCAGGTGTGACCCTAGCTTGGCTTATGGACGGGAAAAGTTGAGACAATAAATTTTTCTTTTGAAGAATTTTGCACAAGTTTGGGATCGCTTGGTGGTTGAAATTCAACTTAACCTAGCTCGGGTCAAGAACAGGTCAAGCCAAACTAAATCCCTAATCGAGGTGGCTGCAAGTCTTGCAACTCTATGGCCGAGTCAAGCTAGGGTAAACCGCCCTATTGGCCACCACAACTCTACATATGATGGCACTACAATATTATACGGTTAAGATTTAATATCGTATACCACGATAGCAAATATTCTGCATATATAAATGCAATAAAGAAAACTAAATGAATTATACGTAACTCAATCGTTAACTAATCCTGTGAAACAGGTTCAGTAGGCGGCTTAAGGGTTTGGTAATTTTGAGTTCGGGTAAAATACGAGTCAGGTCATTTTATGTTTGTAAAAAACGGGTTTGTACGGGACAAGTTTGTATGGGTTTCGGGTCAGGTTTAAGGTCAGAATCGGATCAAACTAACGCCTTTTATAAATGTATCTTCTTTAGTTTTAATTATACACATATTGACATAGAGTAAGACTAAGCATTTTTTTGTTTAATATATTCAGTATCACAACACTAAATGAATAGTAAGTCTCCTATGCGACGGGTTCATTCCCCACTTTTTTGCAAAATGTGACCACTTTTTGTTAAATAGTAACTACCTTTATAATAAATGTCATTTTCAAGTCATAAAAGATGGTTACCGTTTATTAATAAATGGTCACTATTTATCAAAAAGTGGTTACACTTAACTCGTCGCATATGCGACGGTTGTAAACAAGAATTTGTGTTAAATGAATTATTAGATTGATCACTTGTTACACGTATATGAGAAGCACTGATTATATTTATATGGTATCATTTAAGTAATAAATCATGTGGTAACGTATGCTTTAAAATAAATACAACATAATACTTTTCAAAATTCTAAAAGTTTAGAGTAATTTATCAATTTATATTAGTTTTATTAACTTTTAATAAATTTATCTACTTTCGTGTCGGATTATGGGTCGAGCGGGTCTTTACCCTTAAGATGCGATTATTATTGACCCAGGTCGCCTTCAAGATCGGGTTTAAAAGAGTGGGTCTTTTAACATGTTACACTTGTTAATTATTATCACTAACTTAAAAATAAATAAAAACATAAATTCTCATTGAAGGCGGACACTATTCGTCACAAGTTGAAGACGGATAGTAAGAATGACACTATTCATATTCAGCTTGTGACGAATAATGCCCGTGTTCAGCGTCTCAGAGCTCAAATAAAAATAAGGAGTACACCGTTGAAAGTAAAAGGACTGATGCCGGAGGCAGCTCCATTTCCCTTGTAGAGGCCCCACACGGCAATGAAAACATACATCCAACGTATATTATCCCAACTACAGCTCACTCCTTTCTTTTTTTTTTCATCTTTTTGTTTGTCATTATTTTCTTCCTAGGAGTTGCATGACTATTTTATTCCACTTAAAAACAATTTTGAACAAATAATAAATTTTGCATAAATAGTCTGCACATATTAGTACAATGATAAATGTGGTCGACTAGTTGTCAGTCCGACAGTCCATTTAATATTTTTCAGTTAATTTAAAATTTGTAGGTATAATAATATAATAATACACCTTAAAAACCAAGAGAAGTCCATATATCTCATGTGAGTTTGTTGTTTCCTTCCTACTCTTCATTCCAAAATGCCTCCCTCTCCATCTCCTCTTTGTATTGTTGTCCCTCTATTATTCCTCACAATCTTCACCCTTCCTCTCATTCACACTACATTTGCCAAAAACCACCATCATTATGTATCAAAGACATCCGTTTACGAGCCTGAGTCTGTGTCTGAGTCTGAGTTGATGCAATATGGTCCGGAGGGTGTACAGGTTCCTTCAAACCTCGTGTTTGAGAACCAGTACATCCAACGGGCCTACATTGCCCTCCAGGCTTGGAAGCGAGCCATGTTATCCGATCCTATGAATTTCACGGGTAATTGGGAGGGGTCTAATGTATGCTCCTACAACGGTATCTTTTGTGCCCCCCTCCCGGTATCAACCTATCACCACTCTGCCCGTGTCGTTGCCAGCGTGGACCTCAACCACGCTGACATAGCCGGGTACCTACCCGATGAACTCGGGTTATTAACCGAGCTAGCCGTATTCCACATAAACTCAAACCGATTCTGTGGAAGTGTCCCTGAAACCTTGAGTTCACTAAAACTACTATACGAGCTAGACATAAGTAATAATCGGTTTGTAGGCAAATTCCCAACCGTTGTCCTCTCGCTACCCTCGTTAAAATTCCTCGACATCCGATTTAACGAATTTGAAGGGCAAATCCCGTCAGCAGTATTCGAAAAACCGCTAGACGCCCTATTCGTAAACAACAACCGATTCAAACACGGAATCCCATCAAATCTGGGAAAATCCCCTGTTTCGGTCCTAGTGATGGCTAACAACGAGCTAGGCGGGTGCATCCCCTCAAGCATAGGGTACATGGGCAACACACTCAACGAAATCATCCTCCTGAACGACAACCTGACCGGATGCTTACCCTCGGAAATCGGAATGTTGAAACACGTAACGGTATTCGACGTGAGTTTTAACAAACTAAGTGGGTCCCTTCCATCAAGCATTGGTGGAATGAAAGCAGTTGAACAACTAGATGTTGCACATAACAGCTTCACTGCTGAAATTCCTAAAAGTATTTGTTCACTTAAAAGCTTACAAAACTTCACTTATTCCTTCAACTACTTCACTGGACAACCTCCTACTTGCGCTCCTAAGGTGTCTAACGCTTCCCAAAACTGTTTCGCTGACCAAAGATCAAAACCCGAGTGTTCCTCAACATTAGCACATCCTGTCGATTGTAATTCTTTCGGTTGCACCAGGACTAAACCACCGGTTTACTCGCCAACTCCAACTCATAAGCCACCGGTCTACTCACCAACTCCAGCTCACAAGCCACCGGTTTACTCACCAACTCCGAGTGTGAAACCGCCTTCACCGAGTGGAATGTCATCAAAAGGATTCTATTCACCACCACCGCCTCCTCCGTCGTCAGTACCACCGCCGCCAGGGTGGGGAATGTCGTCGCAAAGTAAGTATCATTCACCGCCACCGCCTTCACCGCCGTACGTATACAATTCTCCACCACCGCCGCCTTCTCATGATGAATCTTCCAAGAGATATCCGGAATCACCTCCGCCGACGCCGGCGTATTACTCGCCGTCATCGCCGCCGCCGCCGAGTGAAGATGAGTCATCGAAAGGATTTCCAGCATCACCACCGCCGCCAATGACACGACCACATGTGTCACCAAGGCCACCGCGTTTGACACCGGGGACATATATATACTCTTCGCCACCACCGCCGTCGACGTAGTATAATAACCAACTACCGCCGGTTACCGGTTTACCCTAATTACTGATTATTATAAGTTCATTTATGCCAACTTATCCTATGTGTAATATTTTTTAATTTTAATTTTGTTATTTTGGGGGTAAATTTTTAAAAAAATGCGAGATTCTTTGAGTTATTGGGATGGTCAGAAGTGTTATACGGCTGTGTATGGTCAATGTTTTCATACCAGATCTGGCTAAGCTATCACAACACGGCTTCGCGGTCTAGGACTGTTTTTTTTTTTTTTTTTTTAGATTTTTATAATTTTAGCAATAATTTAGGCATTATTTTGGTTTTGTTTTTATTTTTTGTCACTTGTCATGACTGGTGTATTATTGGATTTTCTCATAATTTTGTACATTTTTTAAAGGTTTTTGCAGCTAATTATACATTGTTTAATCTACAGTTATAATTATGTAAGTTTGCTATAGAGTATAGACTACTATATAATGCACTTAAATAAGTTGTAGAAATTATTATGATGAACACGTTTAATATTTTGTGTTATTCATTTATTCAAAAGTTACAATGTTTACTTTTACTACACACTTACCCACTTAGGCGGTTAGGCCTCTTCACTTTCCAACTAACTTGACCACTTTCTAATTGAATTGTTTTATCGGTAGGTCTTGCTTAAGACGGGTCGGATCTTGCGACGGGTATTTTGTCAGAGGAAATGGGTAGAGGGACAAGGTGGGCACCCCCCATGTGCTTCTCCACTCACCCTTGATAAATATTTTGTAAGAGAATATGGTATCCGTCTTAAGCTTAAGACGGATACCCCCGTCTTAAATAAGAATTGGTGTTGTTTTATTATAATTTTTATAATGTATTCCTTCGTATTCACTCATTTCTTCTTCTTTTTCTTTTGCACAAGAATTAAGAAAATAGATTTGAACCATACATAACACACTACCGCACACAAATGAATTTGAACCAAACAAATACACAACCCCACACCCAAAAAAAAAAAAGGGAAGAAAAATCGACTTATTTAAAAAGAAAAGAGGGAAGAAATCATAGGAGGGAGTATAACTAAACATAGTAATGTTGCAATACATGCATTGACATATATATTTGGGAATACTAAACAATCAGAAGACTACTATTATAGTCCACAAATTCTCATTTGTGACGGACACTATCCGTCGCAAGCTTAAGACGGATACCATATTCTCTCACAAAATACCCATTAAGGGTGAGTGGAGAAGCACATGGGGGGTGCCCACCTTGTCCCCTCTACCCATATCCTCTCACAAAATACCCGTCGCAAGATCCGATCCGTCGCAAGCAAGACCTACTGATTATAGTCTAGGTAATACAAACACTCATCTTAACCAACATACATGTAACTAAACCTCGGGTCGTATACGAATTGGGTTTGGTCAGAATACATGTAAAAAAATATTTTCTAATGTCTTTTATTTTAACAATTTTCAAACAAAAAAACATACTTTCTAAAATTAAATCATATTTAATTCTCCCACATTTTTAATGTAATCTCTCCCTTTCATTTGACCTCTTGGATTAAAAAGTGAATTTGAACTACACAAAACACTCAAATCCGCATGCAATTGAATATAAACCACACAAAACACATATCCCTACATCCAAAAAAGACTAAAACTTGAATAGTTAAAAAGAAAACAGGGAGGAATACCTTGAATAAGACGGAGTATTAATAATGTGATTATTTTCATTATTTATCGTACTTATATTGAGACATGTATTGAAATAAAATTATTTTTATTATTTAGTGATATTAAAGTAATACAAAATGTGTTTTAAATTTGAAATATTAAAATAATTATTTTTATATTATTTCAAATATAATATAAAAATATTAGGATCTTAATAATATTCTTAATTTATCTTTGATCATATCGAGTCGGTCTCGACCCTAAAATAATGATTACTTCAGGCTCAGGTCATTTTGTGACTCAGATCAAGATTTATGGGGTCTTTGACCCAAAAGTTGGTCAAGTTTACGGATCGGGTCATGTTTTGACAGGTCTATCTATAACACCACATAAAATGTGAGGAAAGTTGTCCCACGTGGATAGAATAATGAGCTAATGATATATTTATAAGAGATTCCAGTGAGCACTTAATAACAAGGTCTAGTGCTTTTGGCTTAAGTGAGAACAAATTAATTGACCCAAGGACGCATATCTCATCTTATAGGCGTTATGTTACGACGTTGACGGGTCGTGCTGTTATAAACGAGTATCAGAGCAATAACCTTGCGACTATGTGGTATTCTTATGGCGATAAGGCAAGGGTTATACACTTGCTTATACGCTCCATGCTTAGGAGGCAATTGTTATACGCTCTATGGGGGAGGATTTTGGGGCATGACTGCGGTCGGCTTCCAGTCACAACGAGGGCATTGTCCTTCTAAGTGGCGGAGAATGTAACACCCCATGAAATGTATATTCATAAGGGATTTCACCCACAATTTAATAATAACGATTTGTACTTTTGGGCTTAAGTGAGGACAAATAACTGGCCAAAGGCGCACAACCAATCTTATTGTGTATGTTGTTTTATGGTGGAGTTTGGTGGGAAATGAGTTGAATTTGAAGGAGAATGATATTTTTTATACGAGGAATGAGAAATCGAAAGAGATTAATTAGAAGATCGGTGTGAGTGAGAAATGAGAATGAGTTATAGTCAAGGTCAAATTGTATGGTTTATATTTATATACCTCACAAGTGTACGAATAAGTCGTTGTATATTGTAAGGGTCGAATCCCAATGAACTGTAAATATGGCTCTAAGACGGTTCAACAAATTCTAGTTTAGTCCTTTTCTAGCAAATAGCAATTTGATTGGTGATTAATGATAGCTATAACTAAGCAAGAAAGCAAGAAATTTAATTGAAGTCAATATTGGAAATACTAAGGTATTCGGGTTCACAAGTGTAGGTCAAGGTCGAGTATGGTCAAGACTAAGGTTGATCTAGTGGTAAGCCAAGGTAGGTCTCCACCTTTCGGTGTAAGAAGGTCCCTAGCCTAGGTTTGGTCGGGATCTCGCCTTAACCTCCCTCAAACATTTAATGGTCACACATAATCTTAGCACAAGTTCAAGGTCTCACTTAAACAAGCAAATAGATATAGAAAGAACTTAAACTACTCATTCAAGCCTTTCAACAAACACATGGTGTACACAAAATAAAGGTACTAACTAACAAACTCAACCTTTATGTTAAAGACCATAATCAACCATAGAACCTACACAAGTTCCCCCTATTTATCTTAGTAGGACACTACTCACACATGTTCATAAGAATAAGCACTAAAGACAAAGACTTTGTCATGCAACAAGCTAAGTTGAAGAATACATGTTTATAAAGATAACTAGTTAAGCAAGTATTAAAATGTAAGTAATTGACAAGTAAATGAAATTAGGAAGATAATTATACCAAATATGAAACAAAGTTGCAAACTTGGATTAATAACTAGAAGAAGAGTCTCCCCCAATCTTTAAATTACAACCCAAAATTTTGAATGTAAACTAAAGAGAAGACTATATCTAACAATAACGAAGTAGAATTGTAGAGTAATTAGCACTAATTAAGGAAATATTCAAGTAATAATAAGGAAATATTACAAGTTTAATACTAGAGTCCTTTATCTAGGGTAGTATGTCCAAGAGGGGTAAAGGATGAGGTTTATATAGTATCCCCTTGGATTAGTTCTCAAAAGAAGGAAAGAGGCCCAAATTCGCGAAGTGATCTCCCTACTGGTGGTCCAACCGACATAGAGACTTTGCATCATTTTGAGCTAAATTTGGAAATATGCTATGCGAGGATTCCATGCCGGTGAACAGGCCAAGACAGAGAGTCCCTAGCCTGCCCCTTTTTGTCGTTCCTCAAGCATGAGTAGAATTTGATCTTCAGTGATGTCATTGCGCTTGATTGTACCCACTTTCTCCTTGAAACCTACTAAGTGGTCATTAGCTTCTTCATTCTTAAACCCATAAAAAGCATCTTGTTAAATAAATGAAATCATATGGTGACAGAGCTCAAAAGTGTTTGGAGCAATGGCTCCATATTTGATGGCCGAGCAAGACCTATTATAGTCTGGCCTATTATAGTATTCCATAAGCTGGTCCGCCATATCTTCGCTAACAAAGTCTTCTCTTGGTGAAATTGGGGTATTTGGTGTACTAGGTGAGTGGGTATTGTTGGTATCTTGTGAGTAAGTGGGTGAATTTATAGGAGAAATAATAGGAAAGTGGTTTGTTGGTATAATGAGAGGTGATAAGGTAGAGGAAGAGGGTTGAGAAATTGAGAAAATTTAGTAGTTGAGGAATCAATTATGGAAGATTGTATGTTCGGTAAGGTAACAATGAGAAGAGATCCTCTTAAAGCCGCAAATGCTAGTATTAGTCTTGCCCAAAATGTCTTTTCAATCTCAAGATCAAGCGGGAAAAGAGGTCTAATGTAACACCTATTCATGCACTCAAAGAGAGGGAGATCAAATAGCCCTAATGCAATAAATGCACTAGGACAAGGGAAAAAAACAAATGAATAAAGCCTAAAATCGATTAAACTATCTTATTCAATATTTGTCGTCCCTGGAACGGCGTCAAAAACTTGATACAGTTTTATATTTATATCTTGCAAGTGTACGAATAAGTCATTGTATATTGTAAGGGTTAAATCCTAAGGGACAGTAATTATGGCTCTAAGACGGTTCAACAAATTCTAGTTTAGTCCTAGCAAATAACAATTTGATTAGTGATTAATGATAACTCTAACTACGCAAGAAATCAAGAAATGTAATTTAAGTCAAGAATTGGAAACACCAAGGTATCCGGGTTCACAAGTGTCGGTCAAGGTCGAGTATGGTTATGACTAAGGTTGATCTAATTGTAAGCCAAGGTAGGTCTCCACCTCTCGGTGTAAAACGGTCCCTAGCCTAGGTTTAGTTGGGATCTCGCCCTAACCTCCCCCAAGCATTCAATAGTCACACACAATCTTAACACAAGTTCAAGCTCTCACTTAAACAAGCAAATAGATATAAAAAAAACTTAAACTACTCATTCAAGCATTTCAACAAACACATGACATGCACAAAGCAAAGGTAATAACTAAAATACTCAGCCTTTATGTTAAAGACCATAATCAAACCATAGAACCTACATAAGTTTCCCCATTTACCTTAGTATATAGGACATTACTCACACATGTTGATAAGAATAAGCACTAAAGATAGAGACTTTGACATGAAACAAGTATGTTGAGATATGTTCTTTTGATGATGACAAGTATTTCGTAAATGTTTTCCTTGTGCTACTAATGTGTGTGTTCTCAAGTATGTATATGTTCAAAGGATATTTAATGAAGACATGAAGCTTGAGGAGAAGTGTGTCGTTGTTTAGTGTCATGTGTGTTGTAAAAGTAAAGGAACGATCAAATATATTACTGAGCAATAATTGAACAGTCCGCTGTACTGTTTAATTGAGAACTGGTTTGTGGACGCGCCTGAAATAATTCTTTGAACAAATTTTTATTATGATTTCGAAAAGATATTTCTAAACAATGTTATTTTGAAATCTGACAGCAAATTAACTTCCCTATTTTATGAAGATAATTGACAAACAAATTTGTTTTGATTTTGGGAATTATTGTTGCTTGGAGAATAAGGCAAATAATATCTTTTTATTATCTTAAAATATTCTAGGATTATCTTCTCAATATATTATCTTCTTTCTTTATTTTAGGAGATTTAGTTACCAACACTTCTCCTATAAATACAAGGTTATTAATTCAGAAATAATTACCCTTTTCATGTGCTTTAACGTTTTTGCAAAATTAGGTTTTTGTGTTTTAAGCTTTTAAATCCATTTTGCAAATATTTTCTGAAAAGGTGTCTGTCTATATACCGAACAGTTCGTCAGATTGTTTAATTTGCAACTCTGTTATGTATTGCTCGATTCTCTTGCTAAAGGAATTCAATTTCGTCTCTATTAGTCTTCTATGAAGACATTGTAAAAGAGACACATTTGATTGTAATATTTCATATCTAAAGAAAGAGCTTTGGGGTGCTAAAAGTTTAGCACTCGAGTCTACACAACTAGAGTTAGTTGCGGGGTGTTGGGGTACAAGGGTTTTGTACTCGAGTCGCACAACCGGAGTAGGTTGTGGGGGTTTCTTTGTAGTCGGGGTTGATTATTAAAGAAACATTAATAAGAGAGATAGTGGACGTAGACCTAAAGAGTGTAGGTCGAACCACTTAAAAATCGCTTATGTTTTGTTTCTCTTTAATTTGCTTTATTTCTTTTATTGCTTTTTATAATCGTGCACGCTTCCGCAAACACAAAGACTCAACCTATAGTCTATTGTGTTTATTCATCACGATTACTTTCATAAGACTACAAACGATTTCCCTAGTACATTTGTCATTGCTTTCGTTTTATTTGAGCAAATTGTCACGTACTCTACAGACAAGTTGATTGAACAGTACGACAGACTGTTCATTTTACAATCAGTACTGATAATTTGATTTTAAGTTTCTTAAGCAACGAAATTTGTAAAAAGAGTACTCAATTCACCCCCTCCCCCTCTTCAGTACCGGATCCATAAACTCAACAAAGTAGAAGAATACATTTTTATAAAGATAACTAGTTAAGCTAGTATGAAAATGTAAGTAAATTAACAAGTAAATGAACTTACGAAGAGAATTATACCAAACATGAACCAAAGTTGCAAACTTGGATTAATAAATAGAAGAAGAGTCTCCTCTTATCTTCAAATTACAACCCAAATTATTGAGTTTAAACTAAAGAGAAGACTGGATCTAACTATAACTAAGTAGAATTGTAGAGTAAATATCACTAAATAAGGAAAGATTCAAGTAATAATAAGGAAATATTACAAGCTTAATACTAGGGTACTCTATCTAGGGTAGTGTGTCTAATAGGGGTTAAGGATGGGGTATATAAAATATACCCTTGGATGAGGTCTCAAAAGAAGGAGAAAGGCCCAAATTCGCGCAGTAGTCTCCCTCCCGGTGGTCCAACCGGCAGCGAGACTTTGCATCTTTTCGAGCGAAATTTGAAAACCGGTAGCCGACATTGAGTCCCTAGCCTTCCTTTTTGTCGCTTCCTCAAGAGGGCTAGGTGTGGGTGCCGGTGGACCGGCTGCCGATGGTCCAACCGACACTGAGTCCCTACCCTTTCTCCTCTTTGTTCTATCTTGTGATGGGCTGGGTGCTCCCAACCGGTGAGCTGTATGCCGGTCGATCGACTGTGAGCCTTCGGTTCAATTCTTCTTCTACTCTTCTCATGCTTATAACAAGGGTATGCGACGACGTCTTGCTCCTAATTTCGTCTTGCCTTTTCCTAGACATGTTCCCTACAAGATAAGATGGGAATCCATAGTATGGGAGCGCATGGAATAAAGGGGTAAAATACAAGCAAATCGAAGCTAAAACCGTGTTAAATAGAGTCAAAATGCATGAAAATAAAGAGGGAAAGTGGTCTAAATTTATCATATACTCCCTCCCATCCAAACCAAAGGTTATACTTACCTTATTTGGACCGTCCAAGCCAAACTACCCATTCCTCTTCGGGTAACAAATAAGACCAACTACTCCTCATTTACCCTATATATTTACACAATATGTCATTACCCCACCCACCCAACTAACATTAAATACTCAAGTGGTCTTACTTCCATTCCAATACTACCCTTACCTTTTCTATATTTTCTTAAAACTTGTGCTCCCTCCCATGTAACCTTTGGTTTGGATGAGAGGGAGTATGACCATAAAAGAGTAACAAGCTTGAAATCTAAAGACATAATCTCAAGCCTTAATAAATATTCCACATAATTGCGTTTAAGGAGGCTTGAACCTGAGATCTTTAGGAATTACACTCAAGAAGTACCATTAGATTTCACCCTTGCACGCAATGCTACGTTTTCCCCCCCTTAAAAACGCGTACAAGTAAACTTGTAATCTTAGGCTTTGAATTACACCATAGGTCTCATTGAAGACCTAAAATTTAGACATCTAGCCCAACCTTTATTCATTTTCACATTTATTTAATTCAATTATGAGTACCGTTTTAATTAAGACAATCTTAAATAAGAATTTGTGTGAATAAAATTGTTGTGTCATTAGTCAATTTTCGGTTGTTAAATAATTCCATGATATGAAAAAGATAACAACTCCATTCTAATAATGTCTGTCACATTCATTTCATTCTGTTGATTATTTTGTTCCTTGGCAATTGGCATCAATGAAAATCAAAGTATTTTTTTTCATTGAACCATATATGGTCCATTACAAATAGACCATACATAATCTAATAAAGTGGCCCACAACCCAATATCATTGGGGTTGAGTCTGTCATACAGCGCATTTGAAGGAGAAAATCAGAAAATGATTTAATAATGGAATAGCATTTAGTAACATGCAACGTAGTCACGTACATGCTGGTTTTGGTTTACTTCAACTTTACTATTTTCTTAATCCACAAGACTTAACAGCTCAAACCCACCCTAACTTTGAAATCGAACACTTTATTTTCTAAACCTCCTCATGGTATCACAAATTATCGTCGAAAACGGATACTATCGATCACAAGTTGAAAATGGATAATGTCCCTATCACAATATGCAAATAGGGAGGGGCAAGTGAATCGCAAATGGATCCCCCACTTGTCCTCTCACTTGCATATTGTGAAAGGAGTACTATCCGTCTTCAGTTTGTGACGGATAATGGCTGTCTTCACTGAAACGAGCTGTCATGTTATCCTCTCTATCCGACTAAACAAATTCTAATTTAAAACCGTCACTATCCGTCTTAAATTTAAAACGGGTCAATTATATATACCAAATCATATGACAAGCTGTATAGAAAATGTCAATTTTTTGTCCTTATTCACCCGATATGCAAGTATTTGGCCCGTTATAATATTTAAACGGATAGTCTGTCTTAAGTAAAACTTACTGATCTGACTATCCCTACAAATAATTTGTAATGATTCCGTCCCGGTCAATTGTTGTCCCTCATATATTTGTAAGTATTTCTATGAGTAATTTGATCATCAAATGGGACTATAGTCCACTTGTCATCCACTAAGTAGAATCACAATTGATCCCCAACTCTTTTCTTGGTCTGTATGCCAAAATAAAATGATAACAATTGACCGAGACGAAATAACTAATAATTATGGACATATTTTGCACTAGTGTATGCAAAGAGTAAGAGAGATTAAACCCACTATTCTCAACTCCTCAAGGTGGACATTAATCTGTATTAAAAGAAGGTAATCAAATCATTAAGTTCGACCAACAAAATTACGCAAACTATGCTGATGAACAAGAGTATAGTCGTAGGGAGTGTTATACAAAATGTGTACCTAACAGAGTAACAGGCTAACCTCTTTATCTTTTCCTTTGAATTAAAAAAAATTCTCAAAACAAACGCTTATTTGTAAATTACTCGCTCGACGAAGGGAGTATATCTGTATATGATTAGTAAAATGAAAGTAATTATTTGGATAATTGTCCATTGCATCCATTTTAATATTAGCCATTTGAACATTTATCATTATATCAATCACAATTTATGTAAGGCGGTTTTTTTTTATTGTAAAACGGCTCACTAGCTAATTTACGTCACTACCCTAACAAATAATAATTCTTCTAAATATAGGATCGTCATATAGCATAAACCTTACCCAAAATGAGAGTAACCCAAAATCAACATTTATTATATTTTAATTTTATTTTCTTAACTCATTGTCTTATGATAAATACTGAAATACGGGTATATTTAGATATGCAAGTTATCAATATAAAATATTTGTTTATCAAAATAATATATTTCGCCATAATTTATTAACTAAATTAAGTGGGCTTCTTGTAATTAGTTCAATCCTATACAAAAAATGATCTTATGCAACAATCGTGCCTAATAAAAGTAGTAGGTACATTTTTTATGTATGTAACAATTTTGGTATAAAAATAATAAGCTATTATATATATTATATATTGTCTTATATTTTCTTGTATTGTTCAGTAAAATGGTTAATATACTAGCAAGTCAATAAGTCTTGCTTAAAACAAATTAATTGTCTTAAATCTTTAAAAGGGTCAATAAATACTACCACATGGTGGTTAATTATAAAGACATAAAGTTTTGCATTACTAAGCAACTTGTCTTGTGATTCGATATATATTTAACAAGACCTGGCAAAATGAAAGTGAAACAAAAAAAAAAACGATCGAAAACATCTAAATTGATAACCGATCGAACACCCGATATTGATAATTTGAATACTACACGAAACTCGACTCAATCTGAATCGAACCGAAATTAAATTGAAATCAATAATAACCGATTGATACCCGAACCTGAATATATCTGAACCGATTAGAATCGATTTGATCAACCTGAACCAAAAGTATTTATTTTCTCATAAATAAACTAATATTTTAGGTTTTTTTTTCAATTATGCTTTATTTATTAATGATATCATGAATAATTACATTAAAATTGAAATGTATAAGATACACTTAAACTAATTTTTTTGACCTTTAACTCAAAAAATTTATGACCTCAAATTGAACTGAACTGAAATTGACCTACCCGAACTATACACGACTCAAAATATCACAAACCGATGAAAGTGGCTAACTGAAATGAACTGGATCAAAAATAACTGAAACCGAAACTAAGGTCAACCCAATTTAGATCGAACCGATTTTACACGATGCGAAATCTAATTGAATGACTCATTTGCCAGATCTATATTTAACTCGTCTTAACTTTAAAATAAATACTGTCTATCTAAAATAAGAATTTGTGCAAATAATGAACCTAAGCGGCCAGCCCACACAAGTACACAGGCTTCGTTGTTCTAGATTACGGAGAATAGTAATGTAGCATGCTAGGCTTTGGATTCAATTAAATTTGGGCCAAATATTGGCCCAAAGAAGAAATTGCCGAGTTCATCGTTCTAGACTCTAGGTTAGAAAAGAATTAGGAAAATCAATCAAAATCGTGGGTAAATAATTAAAATTTCATGAATAAAAATCATGAGAAACATGTAATTTTTTACAAGATCTTTATGTAATTAGTTGTTATACTATGTGACAGTCTCTTACTGTGTATTTTTGCAGAATGTGACCACATATGGTAAATCGTAATCACTTTGGAAAAAATAAGTCATTTTTTGCCCTAAAAAGTTGTCAATATTTAACCAAAACCGATTCTAAATCAGTGTCCTTTTTGTGATTGCCAACTTTTTTTATCCAATTTGTTAAGTTTAATTATCAAAACAATTATTTTCTTTTTATCCTTTGTGGAAAAAAGGGTCAAAATCGACTACAAATGCAATGGGTAAAGTTTAATCATGAACGGGAGTGCATCATTCTAAATGTTGGAAATTTGTCCAGGTCTATATGTACTCTTCAAACTACTTTACAGAAAATACATAAAATCCGGTTCTTGTACAAAACTACCATATATTGATGACATATATGCACTAATGGCGAACCCGTGGCGAACCCGTGTCGGACTCTCAGCTCAGGTACAGGCATTGTTATATCAGTGCGTACTCATTTACGTCTTAGGAAGACAAACAACGAACCTCGAGAACCGACTCCTAGCCGGATTTTCTCGTCTATGTATGTAATCTGCATCTTGACTTCACTTTGCCCGCCATACTGAAAGTCTAGTCCACCAACTTTGAGTTGAGGCGCCTCAAAAATCACTTGAATCCATTTCTCATCCAAAGCTATCAATTTTCCTACAGAAACGTCAAGAGTATCACAAAAAACTTCCTTCCAACAACATCACCGCAATGCCTTAATGGCTCCCGCAAATTGCAGGGTAAGGGAGGGTCAAATGTACGCAGCCTTACCCTTTTGCTGGCAACACACAGAAGCTATTTAAGAATGACCCAAAATGAAAATTGTATCAACAAATGCATTGAATGACTGCAACTTCACAAGAAAATGAAGAGCAGTCAGTACAACTTTTCTTTCTTGAGTGAAAATTCGTGACATTTGGGGTCAAACAGCGGAAGAGTTCAATGAAATTGTATGAAATTACGAATGACCAAAACCTAATATTTTTCACCTAAGAATCAATTAAGAACCTTACAGAGTTTAGTGTACATATCGCACGAACTCATGAAAACTTTCTAAAATAAGGCACCTTTAACTCTCAATTATAGTTCAAAACTTTCTAAAACAAGGCGGACCCAAAGAAACCTTTCCGATTTATCACAGGTATGGAGTCAGACTGAGCAGCAAAGTATCGAGCTAACTGCTAGCACCCTTATCTCGCTGCGATAAGGTCAGCCTAAGCTCAGAAAGATGGGGGCTTGAGAGTCTTGGACCAAAGTCCAAATATAATAACGTGACGAAATTAGAAGGAAGAAATCAAAAACAGAATTAGATGCTTGGAGTTAGGCTTACCTTTCAAAGACACCTCTCCATCAAGAAACCCAAATGCAGATAAGGAGACCTTGTTCCTTACAATATCCGGAGCTTCGACAGCCTGAATCATTTCCTTTGTGTTAAATATGAGACGGCCAATCGCACTCCGGTAGCCACCTCCAGGAGAGGTTGGGTTTGAACAATAAACCACATCCCACTCTGCAAAATAAGAAATATCACTAGAATTACTCAGTCATTTCCCAATGCTTATAAGTACCAGAAACATAGACCCTTATGCATCATAATTGTCAGTTGGCAAATGACAATGCATAAAGCATCTTCAATGTTAGATGAACCATCTCAATCAAAAGGTTAACGTGATGGTTGAGACCCAACTAATATATTTATTTCTTATTACGCCCTCTCACTTGAATGCCCATTGGCCTAGAAAAGTGGTTACTGCACATGCTACTCCATACCAGTTGAGGTGGTTCATCTAATAATAGGAAATAAATATAGTAGTTGAAAATGAAAGCAATTGGAGTTAGAAGAGTTAAAAAGTAAAGATATGAAATGGTAATTCCTTGATTGATTATTGTATAATTACATTAAGTATATATAGAATGTACAATTAACTATCCTAGTTAATTAAGTGAGGGAATCCCATGAGACGGGATACAAAGAGACGGGATACAATAAATATAGACGGGATACAATGAATGTGCACTGAACAATAACTATACTTTAACATCCCCCCTCAAGATGGACGGCGGAGATAAGAGGCCAATCTTGCGAAGGAGCATCTGAAAGCGAGGCCGAGGCAGAGCCTTAGTAAGGAGATCAGCGAGCTGGTCGTCTTGAGCAACCGGAACGACACGCAGTTTGCCAGCTTGAACCCTTTCACGAATAAAATGATAGTCCAAGGCAATATGTTTCATGCGAGAGTGGAAGACGGGGTTGGAGCTAAGCTTGGTGGCACCAATGTTATCACAGTAGACCTGGGGAGGGTCAGGAAGAGAGATATGCAGTTCAGTGAGCAAGTGAGTGAGCCAGGCTAATTCAGCTGCAGCATTGGCGATGGAACGTGGTTCGGGAGTGGAGAGTTGGGCTACTAGGTTCATCAAGGTGCGTGGTTTGAAGATATTGTTGGTGGAACGTGTAGCATGAGGAGGTGGAGCGGGACAGATAGAGTGTAGAAGTGGTGGGGTTGCGGAAGCGGTGGGGGTGGGAGTAGATGGAGGGGAGGCGGGAGGGGTGATGGTGGTGGGCGTCGGTGTAGTTATGGGAGGTGAGGTAGGAGGTGGAGGTTTTTGAAGGTGGGGCAGTAATAGAGGACGTGGCCGCGCTCGTTGCACCACTGACAGCGGCCGCGGAAGGGGTTTTGGGACGGCGGAGGAGTGGTCGGAGTGTGGGAGTTGTTGGTGGTGGTTGATTTTGGCTGGTAAGGACGGGACGAGGTGGCTAAAGCCACGGCAGGGCCCGGATTGTTGAGGGAAGCAGTTTCAATTTGAATAGCAAGTTCACGATTAATCAGTTTTTCATGTAATTCGGGGAAGGAGATGGAGGTGTCCCGGGCCTGTACGGCGTCGGTGACGGAGCGGTAACGGGAGTCAAGACCATCGAGAACGTGGTCAGTGATGTCCTCAATTGGAAGAGTAGATCCGAGGGAGGCGAGTTCGTCGGTGATGGTTTTGATTTTGGTCATGTATTCGGAGATGGTGGAGGAGCCGAGAGTCACAGATTTGAGACGGTAACGGAGTTGTTTAATGTGACCACGGGAGGGTAGGGCGAAGGTGGAGCGTAGGACCATCCACGCCTCACGGGTGGTTTTGGTGCCGGTAATGAGGGGGGCCACGGTTTTGTCAAGAGTACCTGCTAGCGTTCCGAAAAGTAATCGATCCTGCTGAAACCAAGTGCCAAAGGCGGGGTTGGGGGATTGAGTTTTGTCCGTGGTTGTGACGGTTTCCGGTGGAGGAGGAGTCCCGTCAATGAAGGACGAGAGGGAGTATCCGGCGAGGAGGGATTCGAGTTGTAGCCGCCACTGGGGGTAGGTGGAAGGGGTTAGTTTTTCCACGGTGGAGGCATTGAGGTGTAGGAGGGGTTTAGTGGGTTCATTTGGGTTGGGAATGGTGGCCATTGATGGGTAGATGGCTTCAACCGAAGGAGGGAGATGGAGGATTTTTTTTTGTGGATCGTTTGTCTGATACCATATGAAATGGTAATTCCTTGATTGATTATTGTATAATTACATTAAGTATATATAGAATGTACAATTAACTATCCTAGTTAATTAAGTGAGGGAATCCCATGAGACGGGATACAAAGAGACGGGATACAATAAATATAGACGGGATACAATGAATGTGCACTGAACAATAACTATACTTTAACAAAGATACCTCCGAAAATGAGAGGGGAGTTAACTGGAGCATCAACACAAAATATTTGAAGCTGTGTAGCTAATTCACCAACTGCTTTGTGCTCATCTCTAGTTAGTTGAACACCTCGATCAGTTTGAATGACCTACAAGAACAAGACAGGAGATTTTAAAAAGAACTACTCGTAGTTGTTAATTGAAGAAAAGAGGGAGTGTGTTAACCTTGGAAAGAATGGAAGTGACGAGATCATCGGGAGTAGTTTGAATAATTGGAGACAGTGGCGACGAAACGGAAGCAGAGACTTTGAGGGAGAATGGAGATGGAGGGCGGCGAGGAAGAATGGAGATAGAAAGACGAGTGTGTTGGAAAGTAACACTAGGAAACAAAGTTGAGGAGGATGTTGCTGCTGCTGCTGCTGCTGCTGCTGTAGTAGCCATGCTAGATTGATTGCTGTCAATGCCAATGCCAATGCCAATGGACATCCACAACTACAATTGTGTCTTTCTTGGACTAACTTGTGGCCTTGAGTTCACCTATGCTGAGTGGTCACAACTACAACTGTCTAGACGTGGCAAATGGGTCAAACGGGTCGGGTTTGGGTCGGGTCATATCGGGTTTGCTCAACCTTTCGGGTCGGGTCGGGTCACTTTCGGGTTTGGGTCAGTTTTGGGTTTGGGTCACTTCGGGTTTGGGCCATTTCGGGTTTGGGTCATTTTGGGTCGGGTTAGTTTAGATTCATTTCCGATTTATTTAGGTCATTTTCAGGTCAAAATGATCAAGTTAGTTTTCAAGTCAAGCCCGACGTCGAGCCAAACTCGCACGAGCCGACTTCGACCAAGCCGAGCTTGAGCTGATTGTGGGCTGTCTCGTCTCATTATCAGTATATCACCCCTAATCACAATAAATTGGGTCATTTAGGATCATTTTAAATCGGGTTGTCTGTGGGTAGGTGGTTTTGGGTCGGGTTATTTTGGGTCGGGTCTATTTCGGGTCAGTCAAGGTTCGGGTTGGGTCTGGGTCGGGTCGGGTCAATTCGGGTTTCGGGTCATCCTCGGGTCAAGCAGTTCCGGGTCGCTTTCGGGTCTCGGGTCAGCCTTATCGGGTCGGGTTATTCGGGTCGGGTCAGTTTTGCCAGGTCTAGTCTCTACTAATCACATTACTATTTTAAACCCGGCTTTGTTGTAGACTTGTATCATACTATCATGCCCCTATAACAAATCCAATTAGTCTTGTTTGTGACGGTCACGCCCCTATAACCTATGTTTTCCCACTTGCCCTCCCACTTACAAGCTTGTGACGGATACTAACCATTACAAATAAGAATTTGTGTAATTATTTTGGTACCCCTTAAATATTTTTTATTTCCACACTCCTATCTAAAACTTTTAAATCAAACTTAATAATAATCTTTTCATTAAAAGTGAATACTTCCTCCGTTCCATTTGGTTGTATACGTTTGCTTTTTGGGCACTATTCATAAGTAAGGATAATCTTTATTACAACTTCTAATATATAACATAAAATATAGTCATGTGATATCTTGTTTAAATTGTCTTATCGTGTACAATATTAACATCAAATTTTTATAATTTTTAATAATATGTAACTAAAGATATAAACAAAAGAAAATGAGCATTGACATACGTGAAAAAGCAAACGTATACAACCAAATGGAACGGAGGAAGTATCTGGAACTAGTTTTTTAAATGGTGAGATATATCTTGTTTTTAATGATTTTCACAAACTAATGTCAATGCGCGGAAACCTTTTTTTGAGAGATGTGTGACTCACGTCAGAACCTAGGTAAACTCGTGTGAGTTACACGTCATTGCTAGGCCCAGTCGTCTAAAATACACATGCTAACCCAGGCTTAGACGTGTGAGTTACATGACCTTTCCCATACCCATATATATGTGTAAATCACACGTCTTTGTCC
>JAIUZE010066510.1:0-52601 GCA_022085475.1 Heliosperma pusillum | reverse complement strand
GTTTATGAAGCATAACGAAGAACACATAGATACCAATCTTCCAAAACAAAACCCAAGTTGAAACTAACTAAAACAGGGTTCACTCAAACTGTCATCTACTAGAGTTCTAGACATGTAAATACAAGAATTCTAATTCGAGGTGTAGAGCCTTCTCCCCTTACGGTTCCACGAATGGTCACAAAACCAAACAAGCAAGTAACGAAGGAGATCTCATCATTTTACGAAAAGGGTCATGCAGGGAAACTGCACATCACGACCGTGAAATGAGGTTTTCACGACCGGACGTACATCTCACACCGTGAAACACTCTGTTACCAATTTCACCCGAGAGTCTTCAACAAAATTCAATCCTATCATTTCCAATTCTCATAATCCATTTCTAATACTATCAACAAGCAATATTCATCATCAACAATCATCAAATAACAACAATCATCATTCATAACATGATTCCTAAGCTTACTAATCGTATTCTAAATACGAATCCTAGCATATAAAGCATGTAAAACACGTAAATGATACCGAGTAACCCTTCACCGTTACCTTTACACGTCTTTAATCGATTACTAAGCCTTCCTAGTAGTCTCCACCTACAATTAGGTAATAAAAGATGAATATATTTCACCTTGAGAAAGACGGATAATTTAAAAACCGAGAAAGACGATGATTTTAATATCAAAACGGATAGAGGAAGGTAATAGGAGAAGAATGAGACGAACTTACGTGAATTCTATCAAAGAACGAAAGAGCTATGAAGATTCAAAGATCGAAAATCAAGAGGGAGGCAAGATTTGAGATTTCTTAAGGAGGAAGTAAATTGTGTTTGTTTTGGAGTAATGAATTAGGTTAAGGAGTATGAGGGAGTATATGTAAAGGGTGAGTCGGAAAAGTCAACGAAAGTTAAAGACGACTCAAAAGTCAAGAAAAGTCAAAGACGACTCAAAAGTCAAGAAAAGTCAAAGACGACTCAAAAGTCAAGAAAAGTCAAAGTCGACTCAAAAGTAAAGAAAAGTCAAAGACGACTCAAAAGTCAAGAAAAATCAAAGACGACTCAAAAGTCAAGAAAAGTCAAAGTCGCCTTAAGACGGGATTCTCATGGAATCTCGCGGAAATTCCAAATACGAACTCGGAAATTCTAAATTCGACTCGAAACTTTAAATTCCAAATTAAAACTTAAACTTGCTGAAAAGATTTCGTAAAATATTTCTACTAGAAAAATAGGGTACATTTCCGGGTGTTACATTAAGAGTAAAATATTTATTAAATGATATTAGAAATGTTTAATATTGAGTTTAAGAAACTTTCAAGTGGTATCAGAGCGTTGGTTGTTGCATGCATAATCGTTTTATAGTTTTTTCGAGTTAATGTAACTTAAAGAAAACTAGTAATTTGTGTTTTATAAGATAAAATCACAAATTTTATTTGCATGTCAATATATTCTGGTCCTGATATGATTTTAGGTAATTTTGATGATTTATGGAAATTAATATTGCTCAAATATGATTTTTAGTGTTTTTTATTACATTTTAATGAGTAAAATGATGTTTGAAATGCTAGAAATAGTTAGAGTTGTCGTCTGACCTTGAAATGTTTACACAATATCACACATGCATTTTACTTACTGTTTGTAAAATATCGTCTGAAATGGACTTATTTCTCAAGATTTATAATTTTTATTATAAAATGATATAAATGAAGGTCAAATGGTTAAAAATAGTTTCGCTTTGAATATGACCATGAAATATTAATATATTGTCACATGCATATTTTCCTGTCATACTGGAAAATTTCAGACTTATATGAATTTTTAATGTATAAATGGCATAAATAGTGACTTATTTAGCAAATATAGCTAAAATAAATTTCATGTCAAGAAAAAAATTATTCCTGGTTGTATAAATGTCCCAAATTTCAGATCTAAAGTTGAAAATTTAATTTGATTAATTTTCACATGCTTTATGTATTTTATTTGATAAAACCGCTAAAGCGCAACCGATTTTTCTCAAAAACGATTCAAAATTTTTAACCATGATTTTTGACATTTTGAGTGTCATGAAAATGTTTCAGAATGTACAAAAGTTTAAAATTCAAAATTCAAAATTATTGTATTTAAATTTGGATTTATTTGATTAAAATATGTTTTTAAAGTCTAATATTGAGCAATTATGTAACAACAAGTTGAATTATTGTCAAAAATTGAGTGATGACTAATTTTTGAGTTATAAATCAGTTGGGATAATTAACTTGGACTTAAATATGATTTAAGTATTTTTTGGTGATTTTAAGAAGTTATAATCACACATTTCCGTAAAACTTATACAATATAAACCGTAATATAGGGCGATTTGGCATTTAAAATGAGCATGTTTTATACATATTATTATGCTTCATTTTTACTTATGAATGCCATATTTGGTTTATGTAATTTTGAATTATGTAATTTAATCCTTGTATGGCCTTAGTTTAAATCGATATTGCCCGAAATGTAAGGGAATATTGATTCGGTTGTAACTTATTGTGATATCGTATCACTTTTATTGTATCATTTTATTTTACAAATGTATAATAGGAAATAATTGTAATTTTATTATATAATTTGTAATTATTTGTAATACCGGAGTTTCCCAAAGACGGTGCCATTCGGAAAGGAGTTCCACGAGAGACGGTGACCTTGGGAGGCGTGCTTATGAAGTTCAAGGGACCAAAGGGGTTGGTTTCCGAAGTTGTAATAGATTATATGATTTTCTATTCTAGGAAAGGTCATACTAGGAATTTTTTTATGCTTGCATTTTATTTAATATGTTTGCATGCATTGCCAAATCGCCATAACATGATGACATGTATATTTTATCGAGTATTCGACCGTGTCAATTAAAATTATCATTAATTCATCGATTAGCTCACTTAAACAAGATAGATATAATAAATTGATATGACCTCTCATAATAAATAATTGAGATCAAGCCTTACCAAATGATAGAACCCATGAATCCCAATTTCGCAAGGAAGTAGGCTCGGCTTACCGGGGTGCTAAACTTGTTACGTTGGGTAAGTGGGGTAATAAATGTTATTACTTCGAAATTTGGATTGAGCTCAACGGAAGTATTCGCGACCGTAGTCGCATGTGTTCCGGGCTTAAGATAAATATTAAAGTAATATTATCGACCAAGAGTTGTAATGTAGAACCGATTAAAGAGTTAATCCACCGAATTACGTTAATAAGGGATGAATCGGCTCACCGTGCCCAAGTTGATATGAATTTGGATCTCGGAATCATTTATAATAGTTGGGTAGAGGTCACTATTTAAATGTTAAAACTTGTTTACAAGTATTTAATACGATAAATGTTGACATTTCCTTCATCTCATTTTGTAGTCAATATTATTTATTCGCAATGGCAACTCCAAATTCCTCCACAAACGCTCCTACTCTCTCAAACGTTTCATAGCTTCGATCCTTCATGGATCGATGCAAGTTAGAAAAGAATGGCGCTAATTTTGCCGATTGGGATGCGCAACTCTGCTTGGCCACGGTAGGTGACGACAAGCTTCGTTACCTTACCGAAGCCTCTCCCGAAACACCTAATGAAAGGTCAACCGCCGGTTCAAGGCGAGCCTATGATGCTTACCAGAAATAAGCCGTCGCGATCAAAAATGTTTTGATCTTCTCAATGGAGGCCGATCTCCAAAGGAGTGCCATAAAGATGAGAACCGCCTATGAGATCTATGTCAAGCTTGTGACTATGTTTTTACAAGCTCCAAGGATCATTCAATATGAGACGGCCTCCGCATTTTTCGACATGAACCTAAGAGAGGGCCAAAACGCTAGCCCTCATGTACTCAAATTGATTGAGCATGTCGAGACTCTTAAATTGCAAGGGGTTGAGATTCCCGATAACTCATTATTGACCGTGTACTACACTCCTTGGGTAAAATAAAGGCATATGTGCAGTTTAGGGTAAACTACAATATGCAAAATATGAAAACCTCTCTTCATGAGTTGCACAAAATGCTTGTGCAAGCGGAGAGAGACATGGGGCTAAATGTTAGCACCACCAAGGATGTACTCGACATCAATAACAAGAGTAAGGGAAAGTTCAAGAAAAGTGCTAGCAAGGGAAAGAAGCCCTCCACCTACAAAGGCAAAGGAAAAGCTATTGAGAATAGCTCACCCAAGCCTAAGAAAGGTGCCTCAACCGAGGACAAGTGTCATTATTGTAATGGCATAGGGCATTGGAAGAGGAATTGCCCCAAATATTTAGGAGATATCAAAGCTGGAAAGATTGTTTCAGTTGGTAAATTTTCATCCCTATCATTTATGTTATGATCTCAACTTAAGTATATAGATACAAGTTATGATTCTTACCCTTTTTAATTGTAATTAGGGCACCCAAGCAAGGACAAAGGCAAGGACAAGCAAGCCAAAAGAGGCTCTTCAAGGGAAGCTAAGCTAGCCACCCATGGTTGAAGACCTATGGAAGCTTGGACTTATTTTGTGTAATTTTCATTATTGGTATGTATTTTGAGACATCGTTTTAAGAACTCTTAATTTCCTTGTTTGACAATGGAAATTTGTTGATTTCCTTTTATTGACATTGGTTGTAATTGGATTTAGTGACTTGGTTTTCAACCCAAGTCACTCGGTTTGTTGAAACATTTTAGTTCTAAAACTTGTCATTATACTCTAGTTGCACTAATAACATAAATTGTATCGACTCAAATTGATCATATTAATATTATGATGATTAGATCATTATAATAAAGAGCTAAGAATTCGATTCTCACTTTGAACGATCAATTATAAAGTCAAATTGAGTTATTGAACTCAATATAGGGTATCTACCAAACCAATTGGCCACGCCACTTATAAAGATAGTATTAGACATGAATATGAGTCCACCTCTTTAGCTTGTAGAACTAGTCTATCTCGAAGCTAAGATTCGATGTCTTTACAATAAATTCTTAAGTAGATCACTTAACGTCATGTTGTGTTACTTCTACCTTTCTCACAAGTATGAGTACAAAATTGTTTGTGGCTCATAAGGTTGTCTTTAAGGAAATAGTTGTATTTTTCTAAAAATAGAGTGGGAGAAAATAAGCCACAACGTAAAACTAGTTAGGAACTAGTGAGGAAACCAAAAGAAAATGTTCTTAGGTTAGACTCAAGACTAGTGAGGAGAGCAAAAGAAAGCGTTCTTAGGTGAATCCTTAGACTAGTAACGACTTTGACGAGACCAAAAGACAATGTTCTTGAAATAATAAGATTATGATCTATGAAGTGGGAGTACCTAGAAATTTTAAAATTCGATTTTCTAACATAAGAAACTTATGAAATTAAATGGAATCTATGCAAATGAATGATGTATTTGGAGTTGTCCAATAATAAATCATTCGATAGACATGAAGATGTTTTATTTGGAGGTGTTCAATTAAAGTTGCATGGATAGACATGAAAATGTCCGCAAAAGCTAAGTTAATGTGTAACTATGCTTAGATCCATATCATCAGTATAATAACTCATAGTAGACGTGTGCAAGATACACAACAAAACCACATGTCCAAATAGGGATTTGGAATGGGATGTGTACATGACACAAGCCTAAGGTACACTACCAAGAGGTTATGATGATATTTTCTATAATGAAATATAAGAAGAGTTTCACTCGAATTGTCGAAAAGTCATGTATAGACATGAAATTTAGTGGGAGTTAAAGTCATGTAAAGACATGAAGTTCAGTGGGAGAAATTATTTTCCAGGTGAATGACGTATCACTCATTGTGAGTGACGTATTCATATTACCTTATGAAAGGAGTGATTGGATTTTAATGCTGGATGAAAGAGGGCAAAATGTATACTAAAATCAAAATCTGTTGTGGAATAGAAGATTTTAGTTTGGCATTTAGAAAAGTGTCTTATATCGATAAGATCCTTTATCTATTTCAACAACTTAAAATAGGTTATTTATGTTGATGAAAGTGGGATCACTATGAAAGGGTCATAGTCATCCACTGAACCTAAGAGTTGTTGATCACATGATTACTAATGTTTCCGCCATTAGGCAAATCATGTATGCCATTACATGCACGTACCTAAATAAATTGTATGCTGGGAGCAAATCAATCCACATGAGTGTAATTGTTAGCCTACAAGAACATCCATAGAGTTCTCAAGAAGTACTAGGGATTCATTCTTGTGTTTGGTAGAGAAAATTTGGATATGCGGTAAAGGTTACACAAACCCAAATTTCCAAACTTATAAGGATTTGTCGAAATCCTAGGCGTACTTTTGATTATACAAAAAGCGAATGAATAAAAAAGGATGATTGAAGAGTCAATCATTATAAATTCTACAAATAGAGACATAGTACATTATGATAACGATAAGGTGGTTTACAAGGAACTAATGGTAGATCTTTTCACCTAAATACCTATCAGTTATCATGATAACGAGTGGGAGCATCTTCAAGTTAAAGAGCCCAACACTAGATATCGATCTAGACATGTACGTAGATGAATTCATGTTGTTAGGAATAACGTTGGATGGAAGGAAAAAGCAATTCACAAGATTGGAAGAAATGAATACGTGGTATATTCACTACCCAAGCTTTTATTGCATAAGATCGTCATAAATTGTCATGGACGAAATAAACTTTAGATTATATGATATGAAGCAATAACATTGTGTTGATTGTTCATATATGATAATCACATTTATCGTTTGAGTTTCTCAAACTCGGTGTTGTGCTTTGTTATATCCAAATGGGTTGTAGAGACAATATTGGACCCCATTAAAAAGGACTGGATTAACATAGCATTGGCCCCTAGTTGCTTATATGAGGTGACGTCTCCAAGTGATTAGAGTGTGATGTGATTGATGGCAAGTTCAAGTGCCATAAGGTCATAAGGGATGACGAGTCGATCACATAGACAGGCTGTAAGAGACAATCTGTCGGGAAGTGACCGCTTATGGAGTTCTGGCAATTCTTGTAGCCTGGTCGTGGCAAGAGCTACTATAATATTCTTTTTAAGTCAATTCTTTGACTAAAGACTATGCGCCTAAGGTGGCACAGTTTCAGAGTGACTTTGATTTATGCTTTACGACCTTCGTAACTGGGGTCAAATGGGTATCTTTTGGGTCATGATGAGCTGTGGCTATTCGAAGGGAATAGTGCGATAGGAATTGTCCACCCCTTGTCAGGGTTGTTTTAAAATACCAAGGCCACTCGAGGAGTAGTAAGCTGAAAATGCGTGGCCACGCTCGGAAGGTATCTAAAGTATATAATTCCGGTCAGACAGTTACTCTCCAGATCGAGGAAACTACTCTTGATATGATCAAATTAAATGCAAGTACGACCTGCAATACACCTTGCATTGAATGAAAGATTGTAATTGGACAAGAGAATTGGTGACGCACACTTGTCTCGGACAAGTGGGAGATTGTTGGAGTAAGTGTCCTAAAAAATAGTGCGATCACTTAATTAAATCTCAATAGTAAGGGTACAAAGGGATGATAGATATAATAGTTAACTGGTCAACATTAATCGGTATCGATTGGCTTGCTAGAGTGTGACGTTACTGTCGTATGAATGTGGTGATCAGTTGATCCCTTAAGGTCACACCTATAGGATCATTCCCTTAATTGAAAAGTTAATTAATTGTATATCGATACAGATTAATTAAATCCTTAAATTGAACAAATTTTATTTGTGCGTGAGATTTTTATGTCTTATTGTAATGAGATTAAATAAGATTCATTTTTAGTAATCTAATTGTTATATTACTAAGAATGCATTATGTTTATGAAACATTTGAGATAAGCAAAATTGGTTGATTATAAATACAAATTGTTGTAGATTATATTAACCAAATATGAGATGACCCATTTTATTTACATGTAATTAGAAAATATGACTTAAAATGTTAAGTCTAATTTATTTGTTATGAAATTGCATCTAAATTAGTTAAATGCATATTTATAAACTAAATTACATGTTACATGTCACATGTCACATGTCACATTTGTGACAAATGACAAATTACAAAGATAAAATAGACACCTATTTTATACATGGTGCACCGGTTTTAAGGCTTTAAAAGAGGCATTTGGTTTCTAATTATTAATCTAATATAGATTAGACAAAATGATTAAACACCTAATTCTAGCCCTAAGCCTAGTACATTGAGAAGACAAATGTGAGGCATGCTCACTCTCCCCATGCATGCTTGGCCGGTCCACTAGTGCCTTAAGAGGACTAGTTTTCTTCTTCAATAGTACACCTTTTGAAAAGATATTAAAAGATATCCTTATCTCTCTAATTCTCACCACAAGGTTTCTCATAAAAGGGTTTATGAAATACTTTGTTCTAAAATCTTAGATCTTCACATATATTACTATTGTAGTAATATTATTAGTATTAGATTTTTAATTAAAGGTCTCTAATAATATTATCTAGTGAAAAATATTATTGGTATTAAGGGTTTGTCTTGGGTGCAATCAAGAGGAGTGTTTCTACATTTGAAACTCGGAGTTCATCCCTCACCTATTAGCTCAAGAATAAGAGTAGGAAGGAGTCCTATCTTGTGCCCAAAACTGTTTATACTCAATATAAGGAACAATTTCTTCTTCCTTATTTGTATTTTTTTAAGCATGCATAAGATCTATATAGTTTAAGAGGAAACTGTTTATCAAATGATATTAGAAATGCCTAATATTGAGTTTAAGAAACTTTCAAAGTTCATTAACAATACTAGAAAAACGTGAAGAAAGACTATTAATTGACTCGTCGCGCTCCATATTGAACATCTCATATTGTTGCATGAGAAGGTCAATACGATGCTTCTTAACTTGAGACGTTCCCTCATAAGCAAGGCTTAAGGTGTCCCGAATTTTTTTTGCCGAGGTACATCCGGAAATCCGGTTAATCTCTTGTTCACCGATGCCATATTGAAGAATGGACATGGCTTTAGAATTTTTCTTGACTTTACGATAATCCGCCTCGACATACTTATCCTCACTTTTTACGGAACTAGTGCCATCAGCATTAGTGACCGTTATTGTAAGGGGACCTTTTTGAATTATGATCCAACATTCCTAATCTGTGCTTTTGACATAGTGCTCCATACGATGTTTCCACCATGAGTAGCCATCCCCTTTGAATTTGAGATACTTAGTATGTTTCCTGTCCATGACTATAGGATCAACTCTTTGGTAATTAACCAATATCAAGAGCACAAGGCTCTGATACCAATTGAATGAGTCAAGGGCGAGATCACCTAAGAGGGGAGGGGTGATTAGGTGTCTATTTAAAATTTTAAGCTTAATTAAAGCTTCTTTAAAAACTCTATGATCATTAAGACACTACTTAGAAGAAAGGAGAAGTTGACACTTAGAACTAGAAAGTTAGAAGTATTCAACAACGATTCAGCAAGTAAATGTCACAGTGGAATCAACAGTGAAATCAGAGTGCAACGGAAATATTAAATACGAAATAGACAAAACTCAAGGATGTTTTTTAAATTGGTTTGGTCACTACTCCGCGACCTACATCCAACGTTATCTTATTAAACATCTTTGAAGTAAACTCATACAAACAAAGACCCCGAATAATAAAACAACTCCCCAACCTACTGCGGTTTCTATTTGCTCAATGCTACTCCGCACCAAGACTTATGCTCAAAGCTACTCCGCTAAGAGACTTCCCCAACTCTTTCGAGTTGCTATTGCTCAAGGCTACTCCACCAAGAGACTTCCCCAACTCTTTCGAGTTGCTAGTTGCTCAAGATAACTCTATCTTAAGACTTGTTCTACTTCTTTGTTACAAGACTTGTGTTTCACAAAATGTTCACAAAATGAACGGTGGAGAAAACGATTAAGCACTAACACGAGATCATCGAACACAATACATGCTTTGTTGCGACGAACTAGCTCTTTGTAAAAGACTTAAGAAAAATATTTTGCAAAACAATTAAGTATGAAATGTTAAACGGTTTTTGCAAAAATAATTTACTCAATAAAACTCAAAGTCTTTTAAGCTTGAAAATATTTTGTTGTTGCACACTTGTTCAAATGAAATAAGTAAGGTATTTATAATGTAAGGTAGAGTATACTTCACACTAAGAATAACACATTACAATGAAGTACAAGTGTTAGAATAAGTATTAAAGAATAAAAGCTAGAACAACAATTGAGAAGGTAGATTAATGCACAAGAAACCATGACCGCTTATACAAGAAAAATGAATTACTTGCACAAGTAATATAGTTTACTAGTAAGCTTAATCTTGCAGCCCACAATTAGACAAATAAGGGTTAAATTTTTCATCAAGAAAGAGCATAAATGGTAGTGTTCATGGGAATCATAAATATTATAAAATATAGAAAAAGTAAACAACCCATTTTTGGCAAGTGTCTTTTTGTGCAAACAACCCAAAAAGCTTTCTTTAATTTTATAAAGATCAAACCAGAATTTTAGCTATGTAAAATGTTGATCAAAAGTTTGGAAAGCTATTTTCAAGAGTTAAACATTTTTGAAATATTTAAGAGCCAGAAACCACAGTGACGTGTCACTGTCAGTTTTGAAGTACTTAGCATGAATCGAGTTTAATGATCTCTTATACAACACTATGACTCTAACAATGATGATCTTCATCTCTTGATCTTCTTGTGCAACCTTGAACGATTAGTTGAGCTTCCATAGCTATAAGATTAAAACTTAAGAGGCACACCTTATATTAACAATAAGATTAATTTGTCTTAAGGCATCATAAACCAATCTAATCAAGAAATGGTCTCAACAATGTGGATCAATGTGGTTGCTTTAAATGTTCCTATTTTAATATAATGAAGATTAAATTTCATCATGGAGGACTTAACACTAATAGACTCATTATAATCGATGATCAAACCACTCACCGAGTCACCGATAGTGGATATTATTTCGTGTCAATATTTTTCCTTTATTATATTTTACTACTATATTTTATTAATATCACTCAATTACAAGCCAATTACATGTGTATCTTACTATTCACCCTGTCAAAGTTTGACATGAATTAATAAAAACGATAATGGAGTTATCATTACTCTTTATTTAGTTATTACACTATAGTTCTTTTGACAAATCAAACTCTCCACCCCACCCCCGAATATTACTTTTCTCTACATTATTTACCCTTTAGTTAACTTAGTCCTATTTCGTAAGTTCGACCCTTACTTTGACTATATTGCTAATTTTAGTAGTCTAGTCGACTAAGTGAAACATATTTACTTTGGTGGGCGCACGAAATCTCAGGCCAACATTTATCATCCACCTTAGAGCAAGTGCAATGGATGTTCCATCGTCACGTCATATTTTGACAAACTCAAAAATTGATAACCTTTTGTCACAATGGAAGAACTTTAAATAAAGTTCTTCAATTGACCCACACTATATTACTTAATGCTTTTCGTTTAATTATCAAATACTTATGTTGGGAAGAACCCACTTCTTATTTTCAAACCAAGTTCGTGGATATAAGAACAAACTTTATGTTGCAATGGGACAAACTATTTTTTAAAGGTTCTTATTGACAAACCCAATACAAAAACATCCCATTGCAGTTGCTTTTAGTGTATGCGTTTTTTTGGTTGTTTGGTGATTTGGTATTGTGAAGTTTCTTAATTTTAGTACTCTACAATTTATTTGGAATGGATTAAGTCCTTGGTGAATGGAAAGTTGAATTAATTAGAATTCCCGCGATTTGGAATTGTGAAGTTTCCAATGTTGGTTATCTTATTATGTGTATGAAACTTTAAGGCCTTGTTTAAATAGAGCGATTTGGAATGAGAGAGAAGGGAGGGATTTTAAGGGTGGCAACTTTTATTGTTTGGATAGTACAATGAGAGTGAAGGGATTTGAAGAGAAGAGATAGTGAATTTCTCTATTTCACTACTCAAACGCAAAATGTTTTTCAATAGGAAACGCTTTGAAAGGAATACTCTCACCCACCTTTTTACCCTCCCTCCCTTTCCCTTTCCTCTTCCCCCGCCCTCCCTTTTCATCCATTTTTATGATTCAAACAAGGCTTAAAGTATTTGGTGAATTAAACATTCAAATAAGCTTTTTTGGTAAATAGAGTTTGATATTGTGAAATTGAACTTCACTTTGTGAGTTTGTGATAGAGGCAGTGGCACGAACGGCGAAAAGATACACCACAAAATGACCACTTATTATGTGTCAGGCAAGCAGATCACTTTATCTTCTCTTTTCCAGCGGTGTAATCTTCCGACTCAACATGACACTCGGACATTTTATTTAGTTTGTAAACATGAAAATTCTGTAGATATATAGTCATGTCCAACACCGGATACTCGGATAGGATATCGTGCCGTATTTGACACTTGTAACAAAGTTACAACCTAAGCCTCTTACCCTATAGTCTTAAATCTAGTGTATGTCATTCCAAGTGTTCAAGCTAATTGCTCTATTACACTTTCCTTAGTCCTGATGTACTGAAACATTGCCATGATGCCCATCTAGGGAATTTATACTAGTATACTACTATTTTTCGGACACGATCAACCCGTCCCATGTATTGTCCAGGTCGGGTAAAGGTCCAAGAAAATTGACACAGACCGCCATTTGATCTTTGAACTGGTCCGGTCCGACAAGTTTGTCCCACCCCAATGACTGCTTCAGGGTCGAGTCGGGTGAACCTGGCCCGCCTCCAGGTCTCCTCGATCAGGCTCGAACTCAGCCTCGTGGCCACCTCTAGATTATGTAGAAACTCCTTAAATTTCCCCTTTCAATATAGGACTGCTGAAAATTGTTTTTTTTTTTTTGCCGAAAACTCACTGATGTGGTCGTTATACACCAAAAATAAAACCTAAGTCAACTAACTAAGAAGATAGCGGAAGTAGGGTCGATCTCCACAGGGAGGAAACTAATTAACTGAAATCTAAATCTGCAAGTAGCAATCTGGGGCGTTGAAAATTGGTTTTGAACTAAACTAAGTAAGATTAAAGGAAAAGAAAATAAAAGGAATAAATAAATATGGAATAAATCAGATAAAGAGAGAATATGCTAGGATTCGGTCCACTGCAATATCGGCATCTACGGGTCAACTAAGTCAGTCAATCTATCAATGAGAAGGGCAATGGCTTTCTCCTCTCGGTCTCAAACCATCCTAGGGATTTTCCTAATTAACTCTCGTTCTCTTAGGAGTCACCTATCAATTCTAAGCAAGCCTTCCCTTCCAATCTCTCAATCCAGGTCGGGGTTAACTACCTAGCCTAGTCTCCTGCGTGCACTCATTCGACTAAACCTCAATTAAATTGCTTAGACTGATTCTCATATTCAAGACTAACTAAAATAATCTATCCTAACATACCTCTACTACAGTTTCCCTCATCCCAACATACAAGAGAAATAGCTACTCATATTATTAACGATGCTAACTAAGACGATTAAACATATGACGATAGACATAATAAAATCGCAATTAACAATCATGACAATAATAAAGAAGTAATTAAGAAGAGAAAACAGTAATTAAAGCAAAAGGTTAAGAAAGAGAGAAAAGAAAAAGTTTACAATTTAGCAATCCGGCGTAAACAATAAATCCACGTCGATAAACCCGAATGCAAACCAAAGATAAAGTTCAGAAACTAGAATGAAAGATTAAAGCTGAATGATTCCGAACCCTAAATAGTTCTGAGTCCTAATGACTCCGATCTTCATGTAATGCTAATGACGAAAATAAGAGTCTTATATAATGCATAACACGACTCTAAACCCTAATTAGACTGTGGACTTAAAGGCCCGTGATAAGATCCATTCGATCGAGGGAAAATACCCTTCGATCGAGGTCTTTATTTGAGGAAATCAGTCGATCGAGTACTTATTCTACTCGATCGAGCAACGCTTCAGCGGCTACCACTCGATCGAGCACAGGACAGCTCGATCGAGTAACTCTTCACTTCAACTCTCCTCGATCGACCAAATATATAGTCGATCGAGGTCTTCTGGCCTATCATGCAGTGTTGGACATGGCTTTGGACTTGATTGCGAGCGGTTTCACGCTTCCCCATGCAAGAGCTTCTGTTCCGTTCTTTCCATACTTCTAAATGCATGCAAAGTGGACTGTTTTGGCTCGGTTTCCGCTACTACGCAGCTTGTACCTACAAAATAGTAATGAAAGTACAAAGTAGCCAAATAGGGGCATATAGTGATATAATATCACCTAAATGACATAGAAATGCGTGCAATAAATGGACTAGAAAGTCTATATAAAATACACGCATCAAACCTCCCCAAACTAAACCTTTGCTTGTCCTCAAGCAAACTAAATGTAGCTATATGGAATAAAATAAACCTAGGGGAATGGAGTAAGTCTCAGAGCTAGCAACAAGTCAATGTTAAACAGTTTAATGCACTCGATCAATCACTACAAAGCTTAATACGAAAGTGAACGAATCTATACAATCTTGGAAATAACTTAGACTTTCGACCTTGCAAGACTCAACCAAATTCGGACTCTCACGGGTCACTCTTCTCTCAACAAGCAAATGGTAAGTAAATTTGTATAAGAAAGAGAGAAGAAAATATAGCCACTCACCTAGACTACGACCGACACAACATGCATTGCTAACTAACATGAAAGATGATTCAAGCACCGTACACACGCATAACCACCGTTCAAAGACAATCACGTGCCGAACATTTGCAAAATATGGATATGTGAGGCTAATTAATAAGAAGGGGCAAAACAATTAATGGAAATGTGAGGGTAAATAGCCAAGATTGTTCCTAACAAAACCGCAATAGAACTCGTTCCATCTTCCAACAATCAAAAATTAAGCTCGATGCCTTAACAATTATAGGCATATACAACACGAATCCCATATAACACCTCGACAAATAATAATAAGCGCAGGAGGTGTAAACAATAAAAACTTCAGCCAATTATTTTTAATATTTTTTCCATTTTTTCTTTCTTTTTCTTTTCTTTTTTTTGGCTGACTGAGGAAAACCTCTCGATCGAGCTGCATGAATCACTCGATCGAGGCACAAAAACACAAACTCTGCTCGATCGAGCTAAACAAAGTACTCGATCGAGACACTAATCAACACTTCTCTTCTTTTTCTCGCAAATACCCACTCCAATCAATGATAACGAGCCAAAAACTGACACAACGGTAGAATATACCTCGACTACTAAACTAGCTCGGCAAAGGTAGGCTCAATTTAGGATGTAGCTAAGGGCAACAGGCAGATATGGCTTTATGTGGAGTTAAATGGGGTAAAATGAGGAAAAGGGAGATGTAAATATTCTCAAAACACGTAATACCGACCACAAACCCAATGCGTGCAGGCAATAAGAAATCAAAATTCATATACAAGCAAATGACACGAGATTTGGGGAGTAACTCCTCTCATTCCTAGATGAACTGGTCATGGATGTCACCAGTTATAGGCTCTAAAATCTCAGAATATATAAGTAGTTTGCCAAAATGCTGAGTCAAGTCTACTAGCCAAAATTAAATTCCAAGACAAAATTCAATAGTTCACTATTTCGATTTTACTACGTAAATCAAGAAAGGTGCAAGGAATAGTATAAAATAGACTTGTAGTGCAATTTCATCACGAACAAGACTCCAATCCGACTCAACTCTATGCAAAAATAAACGTGATATTTTTGATTTTTTTCAAATTTTTTCTAATTAACATGAATTGTAAACGTGAATGCAGACGCAAAAGGATGTAAAACACTTCCCCAAACCAAAACAGCCAATGTCCTCATTGGCTAAAGCACAAAAGCATATAAGGGAAAGGGAAAAAGCAACCTAATACATGTTCCTAAGGAATGAAATATATATGAAGAATGGAAAAACAAAAGGAACAGAAACAACTCACAAAACAAAGCTTTCCCAAACCAGCATCAAACTGGGGAGCTAACATCACCGTCTCCCATCAGTTGCCTCTGTCCACAATTAATTTGGATACTAACACGAATTGCAGGTAAGATTATGCAGAAAAATCGAAAGATGAAGAACAAAAGGGGAATTGGGATCGAGTAAATTGAAAGGGGATCGAAGACTTCTCTTATATAGGTTAGTTTGCTCGATCGAGTAGAAATTCTACTCGATCGAGGACTTTTGTCAGACAGGACTGCTCGATCGAGTAGTTCTGGTTTACTCGATCGAGTGGTCTTCTTTTGATGACCCTCAGTTTACTTGTTTGTTTTGAATTCCCCTCGATCGAATTACATGTCACTCGATCGAGGTCTTTTTTTCTTCGCTTTGTGGCGATTGATTTCCGCTTCACTTTCCTGCAAAAACAATACAAACCGATACCCAAAGAAATACCAAAAGATAGTCTAGCAGGAAAAATAAATTGTCTAAACTACGGATTATCACGTAGTAGTCTAATTGTCTAATTGAAAACGCAATAAATTGTTTTTACAAATTGCACGGGGTTGCAAACCCGGCTACCAACCAAATAGTTTCATGAGAAGGCCACTGTTAGGCCTTTGACTTGCGGAATTACCCTCAGCTGCGGTAATTTCCGTCTTCTTCCTCCACACGTACGATGGTTTCTTGGAGTCTAGCTCCACTTCGGAATCACTTGCGTACATGCGAGCTCCTTTGTCCTTCTTGGACTTCTTCTTCTTGACATCGTCACGCGAACCGGGCTTTCCCTTTTCCAGCTTCAATGCTACTGATTTACTACCTGTAATGCAACACACAACAGCATGTTCCTCAAATTTTCTCCCAAGCTGGGGCGGAGGTGTTACGGTAGCAATGGGGATATCACAGATAGGAGCTATAGGTTCGATAGGAACCGAAGCTTTCTCATGTGTGAATAAATCAGGTGCGACATCAAATAAAGGAAGTGCGTAGCATGGTGACACGAGCATAGGACCCTTACTAGCATGAGACTGCGTGAATACTAAGTTCTCCCCACCTATTTGAAAAGTCAGAGTCTGTAACCCAACATTAATAACCGCTTGCGCAGTATGCAAGAACGGTCTTCCCAAAATGATGGGAGTGTGAGAATCCTCAGGTATATCCAAAACTATGAAATCGACCGGGATAAAGAATTTTCCTGTTTGCACAGGAACATCCTCTATGATTCCTAAGGGTCGAGACAAGGTCCTATCTGCCATCTGTACCGTCATGTTTGTACACTGAAGCTTCGTAAAGCCTAACCGTTTGGCTAAAGACAAAGGTAAGACATTAACACTAGCTCCTAGGTCACATAACGCGTTGTCTATGAGATAGGTACCTATACGACACGGTATAGAAAAACTACCTGGGTCAGACAGCTTAGGGGGGCATTTGTTCTGGAGGAACGCAGAGGATTCCTCAGTTAACGCTACAGTCTCTACAGTGTCTACGGACCTCTTACGCAAAAGAATTTCTCGCATAAATTTTAAGTAAGAGGGTACCTTTAATAGGAGGTATGCAAAAGGAACGTTCACCTTGAGATCGCGTACAATGTCAGCGAACCGAGCAATTTCCTTCTCGACCTTAGCCTTCTTCAATCGACCAGGAAACAGAACTGGAATGTCAGGATTACCACGTTGCATATCCTTGACAATTGCATTGTTGATCATCCGCTTGCTTAACCCTTTCGAACGAGCTTCTCGCTCATGAAAACCCATCGATCGAGTATCTAAGTCACTCGATCGAAGATTATCCGAGCTTAAATTGCTCGATCGATCAGCTTCCTCAGTCAACTTATTCGATCGAGTAACTGGATTCTCTCGATCGACCACTTGTCTATCAGAATCACTCGATCGAGCATCAACAACCTCTCGATCGAGTAACAAGCTTTCTGATTCACTCGATCGACTAACACCTATCTCTCGATCGAGTAGTTTCTCCTTCATTTCATTCGATCGACTAGCAATAACCTCTCGCTCGAGTACATTATCAGCAACAGTCTTTGCAACATCGGGATGCGCACCAGAAATATAAGTAACTGTATGAGGACTGTCATAAGCAAGACCGCTTCTCAGAGTAATCATATTCAGCGTCTCCTTGTTCTTATCAGTTTGAGACGGTAACTGCCCAGCTTGCCTAGTCGATCGAACTCCTGCCAATTGAGCAATCTGCGACTCCAAAAGCTTAATAGTAGCATTCGTTGCTTGATCAGTTTTGCTCATTTGGATAGCTAAAGCTTGGATCATAGACTTTAACTCCCCGACTTCTGAAATTACTCCAGATGAGGAACTAGCTTGTAACACCCGGAAATGTACCTTATTTTTCTAGTAGAAATATTTTACGAAATCTTTTCAGCAAATTTAAGTTTTAATTTAGAATTTTATGTTCCGAGTCGAATTTAGAGTTTCCGAGTTCGTATTTGAAATTTCCGCGAGATTCCATGAGAATCCCGTCTTAAGGCGAGTTTGACTTTTCTTGACTTTTAAGTCGTCTTTGATTTTTCTTGAATTTTAAGTCGTCTTTGACTTTTCTTGACTTTTAAGTCGTCTTTGATTTTTCTTGAATTTTAAGTCGACTTTGACTTTTCTTGACTTTTGAGCCGCCTTTAACTTTCGTTGACTTTTCCGACTCACCCTTTACTTATACTCCCTTCTAACCTTAACCTAATTTTCATTCAAACACAAACACAAATATCTTCCTCCTTAACAAATCTCAAGAACTTTCCCTCTTTGATATCGATCTTAGAATTCGCGTAGCTTCTTCGTTCTTTGATAGAATTTACGTAAGTTCGTCTCATTCTTCTCCCCTTACCTTCCTCTATCCGTATTGATATTAAAATCATCGTCTTTCTCGCTTTTCAAACTTTCCGTCTTTCTCAAGATGAATTTTAATCATCTTTTACGATCTATATGTAGGTGGTGACCTCCAAGATCCCGACAAAGACTACTTTCTAATTGAAGAGGAGCTTGACAAGTAGTGAAGACGCTTAAAGGTAACAGTGAAGGGTTACTCGGTATCATTTACGTGTTTTATGTGATTTCTAGGATATAAATCGTGTTTAGATTTTGGTTACTAAACTTATGACTTGTATATTTGTTGATGGATGTTGTTTATTGAGTATTCATATGTGAATTGATGAGTTAGAATGATAATCGATAATTGATGAATGTTGAACATGGATGAATCAAAGCATTTTCGAGTACATGAGACCCCAGCCGGTCGACCGGCAGCCGATCAGACCACCGGCTGGGGCACCTGCTGTATATTTTGGCATTTTTATGTGATTTTGGAATATGAGGTTGGGCTCAGCCGGTCGACCGGCAGCCGGTCAGACCACCGGCTGAGACACCCCCCTTCTTCCCTTGTTTTTCAAGTGACCTTTTGGTCCCAGCCGGTTGACCGGCAGCCGGTCAGCCTGACCGGCTGGGACACACTGAAGTTTTAAGTTAATTTTCGTATGAGGTAATGGCTTGAGCCGGTGGACTGGCAGCCGATCAGCCTGACCGGCTGGCACCTGCTGGAAAGTCTTGTGATTTTTGTTTACGGTTTTCATTTATAATAATTCCGATCGTTCATTTAACGTATAATTTTATGTAGTGACTTATAATATGAATGTGTTGAATATATGATATTTCTTTCGCTTGTATCACATGTTTTGTGACGGTTTTTGCTATGTCCCACTTTGAGTCGGTTTTACAAATGATACGGTTTGAGCACAGTTTTGTCTTGTGCTTTGTACTCTCATTCCCTTGGCTACCTTCCCGTTCGTAAGGCTGGAATGTCGGAATGGAGAGGTATCCTACTGCTTAATTGCATGTGTAGTGGGCATACGACGACGTTGTTGGGAGTTGAACGCAATGCGTTGATCGACCCGGCCGTCAAATGTTGTGTACTTGCGAGGTGGTGTTATTTGCATGTAGCGTACCGCTTGTTATGAGGCTTGAGCTCTTTTCCACCTCTTTCGTGAATGTCGACCGAATTTGGGGTACTCGGCATTTATTATTATTTAAGCCCGAGTCTTGGGTGCGAAACGTGATCGCATATCGAATCGGAAAATGTGCTTCCGAGAATCTGGCCAGGTTTAGATTAGGAGCCTTATCGTTCCTACCAGGAGGAAATTAGTCTACATATACGAAATGTGATCGTGTATGCGTTCCGGGAAATGTGATCTCGTGGATGTCCTTTTAATCATACTTGCCATGTACACGATGCTAGTGCGTTTCATTTACCGTGAGATTGTCGTCTTTGAGTCGTCGTTCTTTGAATGCGTGATTTCATGATATTATTCATGGTCATTGCATGATTGGACACCGTCATTGCCTTGGTTCGTGAATGGATGATAATATGTGGATTTATGTGATCATCGCATGACTTGACTTGGTTTGTCTGTCGAGTCTCAATCTTATCAATCTTATACCGCTAACGGTGAGATGCAAGCCCTAGTGAGCGTATTCGATTGCCTAAGAGTGTCTTTCCCGAGTCTTTGAATAGCATGATGGTTCGGATTTGATTTCCATTTGATCTTATCATTCTATCTCGTATTGCCTATTTATTCTTATCACAACTCACATGTATATCTATATATGCATGATTTTACTTTTGTATTTCCTTATATGTACGTTAAAGGTGATATGGCTGGGAGAACCCGGAGTTACTCCCCACTGACTGTGGCGTTCATGTTTTTCATGAATGAACAAGTTGCTTGCATGGATTGACTTTTTGGATATGATATTTTGGGGTTCGGGTGTGAGCTAGCGGGCGTTGTCCCTGGAAGTTTCACCTCTAGACGATTTTAGCTTGTTTGCTAAACACTTGTTCTTTGTTAACATTTTGAGAGACTCTCTCTTTGTTATTTTCCGCACTTAGTTTGTAATATTTTGACACTCCTCGTTTTATTTAACTTGCATGTATAAAAGTTTTTAAAACTTCACATTTCCGCTATATAATTCACATGCTTGTATGTTTTATATTTCCGCATTCGCGAGGGTTGTCACAAAGGATCCACCTCAACAACCTTGGTTTTGCATCCTTCTTTGCCACAAGATATCTAATGGCGGCATGATCAGTGTAGATGATCACCTTTGTGCCCAAGAGGTAGGATCGGAATTTTTCTAGGGCATATATCACACCAAGGAACTCCTTCTCCGTTGTAGATTAGTTCTTTTGAGCGTCATTCAAGAGTGTAGATGCATATTGGATCACATGGGGTCCCTTGTCACTCTTTTGACCCAAAACCACTCCCAATGCTTAGTCACTTGCATCGGTCATGATTTCAAATGGAAGGTCCCATTGCGGTGCTTGAATATTTGGTGCGGTCACCAATCTCTCCTTCAAATCATCGAAAGCTTTCCTACAAGAGGCATCAAAGACAAACTCCCCTTCTTTGTGCAAAAGCTTACATAGGGGGTTAACAATCTTTGAAAAGTCCTTAATAAATCTCCGGTAGAAACCGGCATGTCCGAGAAAAGACCTAATGTCTCGGGTGTTAGATGGATAAGGTAAGGTTTTGATAATGTCAACCTTAGCCTTGTCCACCTCAACCCCCCTTTCCGACTCTACATGTCCTAGAACGATGCCACTAGTCACCATGAAATGACATTTTTCGGAGTTTAAGATGAGATGGGACTCTTGGCATCGCTCTAAGACAAGAGCAAGGTGTTTTAGACATGCATCATAGGAGTCCCCATGGACGGTGAAATCGTCCATGAATACTTCTATGATCTTTTCTACATAGTCAGAGAATATACTCAACATGCACCGTTGAAAAGTTCCCGGTGCATTACATAGACCAAATGGCATTCGGCGATAAGCAAATGTACCGAATGGACATGTGAATGTGGTCTTGACTTGGTCCTCGGGTGCGATTGGGATTTGAAAATATCCTGAGTACCCGTCAAGGAAACAATAGAAAGCTTTTTCCGCTAGTCTTTCCAACATTTGATCATTAAATGGTAGCAGGAAATGATCTTTCAAAGTAACCGCATTCAAGCGGCGGTAGTCAATACACACCCTCCAACCGGTTTGTGGTCAGGTGGAGACCAAGTCTCCTTGTGCGTTCTTGACTACCGTCACTCCTACCTTTTTGGGCACGACTTGAGTTGGGCTAACCCAACGGGAGTCGGAAATAGGGAAGATGATGCCCATTTGTAAAAGTTTGATTACCTCCTCTTGCACTACCTCCGCCATTGGTGGATTGAGCCTCCTTTGGGGTTGTCGGACCGGTTTGGCATCCACTTCAAGTCTTATCTTGTGTATGCAAGTCACCGGGCTTATTCCCTTGAGATCCGCTATGCTCCACCCAAATGTATCTCTATTTTTTTGAAGCAATGCTACCAATTTGCCCTCTTGGTCCTCCTTGAGCGTGCTTGAGATGATAAGAGGTAGGGTGTTGTTGTCCCCTAAGAAGATATACTTTAAATGACTTGGAAGGGTCTTCAATTCGACCTTTGGGGGCTTCACAATTGAGGGAAGGGGCTTGTGGAGGGGTATGCTCAAAGCAAAGAGCTCGGATAGATTTGCCAGAGTTGGACGCTGCCGGCACTAGTGAACGCTGGCAGCGTCTTGTGACGCTGGCAGCGTCGTCGGGCGCTGCCAGCGTTTTCCACTGCCGTGCCCTGTTTTCAGCATATCGATGATGTTGAGTTCTTCATAAGTGTCTAGTGGCTCTTTTCTTTCCAAGTCCTTGAGATGTTCCTGCACATTAACCGACAACAACAAACGCAAAACCCTCTTCTTCCACATTGTTAGTTACGGCCACCTCAAGTGGGTCCCTATCACAAAATTTGTACATTTGATGCACCAAAGGCTCGAAAATATCCAAGAAGAAACAAGATTGAACATCACTAGGGTGTCTCATAGAGTCATAGATATTATAGGTCAATCTCTTTCCCTCAAACTCCATTGTCAAACATCCGTTTGAAACATCAATCTTAGTCTTAGAGGTTTTCATGAATGGCCTACCAAGGAGAAGGGGAGTGGCACTTGAACTAGACTCCATATCTAAAACATAGAAATCCGCCGGGAAGACAAGGTTATCCACCTCTACTAGCACATCCTCTATCAAGCCTTTGGGATAGACACTAGACCTATCGGCTAATTGAATAACCACCCATGTCTTAGACAAAGGTCCTAAGCCTAGGGTCTCATAGATGGATAGGGGCATGACGTTAATAGAGGCTCCAAGGTCTAACATGGCACGTTTAAAACTTTGCTCTCCAATGGTGCAAGGGATGGTGAACATGCCCGGGTCTCCACATTTCTTTGGTAGTTTTTGTTTGAAAATTGCCGAAACATGCTCACTAACCCTAACCCTATGGGTTCCTTTCTTAGGATTTCTCTTAGGTGTACAAAGTTCTTTCAAGAACTTTGCATACCTAGGGACACTATTCAACAAATTAAGAAGAGGAATGTTTACCTCACATTTCCGGAAAGTTTCATACAAGTCGTTCTCCTTGTCATACTTCCTTGTGCTTATCAAAGCACTAGGAAATGGGACTTCCGGTATGTATTCCTCTACTTCATCATCCTCAATAATGTCTTTACCCATCTTTAAAGTGTCTCCCTTGGGGTCCTTGCTTGTGGATGTCCCTTTCCCATTCTTTGATAGCTCTTCATGACCAACTACTAACTCTCCTTGGTCTTCAATTTCCAAGGTCTCCATCTCAAGGTTCTTCATCCTTTCCTTGCCTTTTCCAAGGGGGTGTACCTCCAACTCCTTGCCTCCCCTCAAGGTCATGGCACTAGCATTCTCTCTAGGTGGTGGGATGGTTTGAAATGGGAATCTTGTGGAGCTTGAGGCTTGGGATTTTGACATATTGGAGGCCAGTTGGGATAGTTGGGTTTCCAAGTTGCTTACCCTAAGGTTGTTTGCCTCCCTATCCTTCCTTGCCTCTTCTCTATCTGTCCTTGCCTCCTCTCTATCTTTCTCTTGATTGACAAGGAGTGTTTGCAAGATATCACTTAAGTTCCCTTGAGAAGAAGAATTTCCTTGAATGAGGCCTTGGTTTGATTGTCTTTGAGCATTGTTTTGAGATTGAGAGTTATTTGTGAAATTTGAATTGTTGGGTCTTTGATTGTTGTAATTTCTTTGTGGGTTTTGTTGGAAATTGGAGTTCCGGTTTTGGGTGGGATTTTGGGCTCTCAAATGGTTGAATTGACCGTTTTCAAAGCTTTTCGACTTGTCCCCTCCCCATCCCAAAAGATCACGGTTCCCCACTTGGTTGTACATTTCCCCACCACTTGGGTTCCTTGAATTGTAATTCTCATACCCCATATCATTAACACTTTCCATAGTTGCTCCTTGTTCAATCATGATGTAGCATGTGTTGGTGGCATGGTCACCTCCACAATATGAGCATTCAATTGGTTCGGGGTGTTGAGAGAATGAGTTACCTTTGTTAACAACTTTGGCATCATACTTTTAAGTTCACCCATTTCTTGCATGATCTTGTGATTTTGAGAAGCATAAGGATCTTCCATGGAAGATAAATTCCTAGAGCTTCCTCCTCTTTCACTCTTTCTTCCATAGCTTCTTGTGTTCATTGCCAATTTTTCAATATTATTGTTGGCCTCGGCCACATTAAGTGTTCCACCTCCGGTGGCGGCAATGATCATTCTTTGGTCATTTTGGCACAACTCCTCATTGAAAGCCGTCAACAAATCATCTCCCGACATGCCATGGTATGGACATCTTGCCACAAGACTCTTGAAACGCTCCCAATAATCATAAAGGGTGTCCCCCATTTCTTGCTCAATGGTAGTGATAAGCTTCTTTGAGTGATTCTGTCTTGAATCCGGATAATACTTTTCAAGAAAAATTTTCTTCAAGCCCACCCAAGTGGTAAGGGGGTGAGCCGGAAGACAAAAGAGCCATTCTTTCGCGGCATCTTGAAGAGAAAACGTAAATGCCCTTAGCTTGAATTGATCTTCGGTCACTCCTTCGGGAATAGCACCTTGGCAAATCATATGGAATTCGGCCAAGTGTCTATTAGGGTCATTCCCCACCATGCCATGGAATCTAAGTAAGTTGTGGATGAAGAAACCTTTGAGCTCAAAGTTCACATCCCCCATGGGAGGATATGCAATACAAAGTGGTTGCTCCTCATAGTTATTTGCCCGAATTTCACCAACTGTCCTATTATCCTCCATATTGGGTGGGTAAAGGACGTTCAATGGAGATGGTATCCTAGGTGGTGACTCAAACACTTCCTCCGGTTGTTCTTGAAAAATATTATTTTACAACTCCTCTTCACTAGGCTCCCTCCAAAAAGGTCTCCTATAAAGGGGATTTGAAAATAACCAATTTGATATGCTACTTGAAGATGGATCAATATCTTGGTCACCAATTTCTTCTTGTGACCTAGGCATAAACATCTAACACAACTCAACAACACAAATTAGTAACTTCAACACAAAGTAACCTATAAGCACTACTAAAGAAAATATTTGAAAAACAATATAAACAAGTTATGACACTAACAAGAGTTTCAATTTGATATTTACCTATATTGCCTTCCCCGGCAACGGCGCCACATTTGACGAGCTTAAAAGCGGTGTCGTTAAATCCACTAATTAGCTACGATCAAATAACAATTTATAACTCCTAGACCAACACAAACTATCTTAAATAAAGGTAGTAAAATGGTAAGAATAGGGTCGAACCCAAGAGAAGGCGGTAATGACTAAATAAATCTAATCTAGACTCTTGCAAAATGCCAATTAACAAAACTAAACACTAACTAATTACTCTAATCACAAATTAAGACACTAATTAAGACAAAAGCTTAAATTAATTACAAACTATGATATTCACAATGACAAAACATGTAGGATAACATATAGGGAGAAAGTTTGACATGAGAATTGATTAGCAAGTCTAAAATTTGACCAACAAAAACCAACAAAAACTAAAGATTCAAATATTCAAATATGGAGAAACAACTTAGTGTAATTTTCCCAAGTTCCCAACAATTAACAAAGTAAAGACCCTTCCTTTCCTCCCTTCTCTAATTATCTAATACAAGTTTCTAAGAAATTAGCCAACATGAATTAACCCATCCATGGATGACCCTTTACAACCCAACCAATACTTATTAAAACATAAGCACAATCAAAGATGCAAGCTTTAAGCACAAAACCAAAGAAACATGCTAGAATCATGTAATAAAACACTAAACCATGTTCTAATCACACAATAAACCAAATTCCACTCAAAAGATTCCAACTTTAAACCAAAATTACAATCTTTCAAGGTTGCTTCAACAAATATCAAGACAAATTAACCAAATTTATCAAGACAAAGCAATAAATAAACAAACACTTGCTAAGATGGTTAGTCTCAACAACAATTCATCCAACAATGGAAAACATGAGAAAATGGAATTAAATAGAGAAGAAGAGGTTCAAAAGGTCTTACAATGCTAAAAGGAGAGAACTTGTTCAAATTACACTAAGCAATGGAAGATTAGCTACCCATAATCCAAATATTACAACCCATATCAAAGTTCAACCAAAATACAAAACCAAAATGAAGAACAAAAGTTGAGAGTATTCTAATGTAATGTGTTGTGGAATGTTGTCTCCAATGTTGTGTGTTTCTCTCTCTAAAATCTGATTCTTATATACCCTTGGTCCGAAAACCTAGGGGCCTTGAGAAATGAGCCTCAAAATGACAAGATGGAGAAATGAAGAACACATGCCTGAGACCAGGACGCTGGCAGCGTTCACGGACGCTCGCAGCGTCGTGTGGACGCTGGCAGCGTTCCCTGGCGCTGGCAGCGTTTCATGTTGCCAGTTTTTCCCTTGGTTGAGCATCTTGACTTTCGTTGACCCTTTGGATTTTAGTCCCGCCTTGACTTCCATTGACCCTTTGGACTTGGTCTTCTTGCTTTGATGATTTGCTTGTAGCCCACTCCAATTGTCGGATTTGGGTCTCGGGTCTCGGGTTTGACTTTGACTTTTGTTGACTTCTGGGTTTGACTCTAAAAGGTTACTAAAAATACTAAATAACAACATAATTACAAAGACTAAGGTTATCATAAAACGATGCTAACGACCCGTAAAAAGTGTAATAAACGAACCTAATAAATACAACTAGACACAACACATTTTGGTGTTGTCAGCTATAGTTTCAACATTATCAAAAGTCCTCTTCTTAGTTAAAATGTCTTTCAAGAACTTAGTGTAAGACAGAATTTGAGTGATTAATTCGGTAAAAGGAACAGTTACCTGGAGGTTCTTCACAACTTCCATGAATTTACCGAATTGGGTGTTCTTGTGATGCTTTGCCAATCTATGAGGGAAAGGCAATTTGACTTTTTCCGGCTCCTTTGTCTCAACAACCTTCTTTCGAGGAGCATCCTCCACATCTTTATATTGTTCAACCACAATGGGATCATCCACCTTCTTTGGCATAACCTCATCTTTCTCACCAATAGGGGAAACCTTGATAAGTGAATATTTGTATGATTTTAACCCCCACTTTAGCTGGGTTTTGTATGTCATTTGTGCTTTGTTAAGCCATTTTATGAGCTAATATCGTCTTCTAGGCGAATTCCTGTGTTCTAACCTGTTTTGTAGGGAAAGTGACGTTTTTACGCCCTTTTTCTATATTCCCGAGCATTTGCCTAGAACCCGACGATTCGAAGAAGAAAGCTTGACCATGTATATGGCATTTAAAGAAGGTTCACTAACTTAAGAGAGAGAAGAAGCAAAGACGGTTTCGTAGTTATCGGAAGATCAATCAATTGGGCGGAAGAAATCATCGCTTTACATCAAACCCTATCAAACAACCCGATTGTAGAAGTCAAGGGGGATGTTGGAAGTCAAGTCAAGAACAGGAAGATGAAACGTTAGTCAACCGCTTCTAGAAGACAACATACCCGATCGGGTATCCTTGCTGATCCAAGCATGACGGCTCCTTCTTCCTTATTTTGTCCTATGTGCTTAATGCCCGACCTCTTCTCCACGAAACCCTAATACTATAAATAGATGCTCTAGTCACACTATCTCACACACAATCTAATCTTATATCTCATACAATCTTCTTACATATCTTCTTTAGAATAATCTTTAGTTTTCTCTTTAGCTTTAGTCTTTCTAGTTTAGATTATCTTCTACTTTTATCTTTTGTTCTTAGTTTATTTCTGTCCATTTCATATCAAAACATTAGTTTAGTTCAATAAGAATTTCAATCTTTGTAGTCTACTTTGTTGGGTACAAGAGTTGTAATTCAAGGTACGGTATTTCTATGCGAAGGATTTCTAAATGTCGTTATCGCTTTCATTGTTGATCGTCATCTAGGTATTCCTAATTTATCCTTTGTTTATTGTTCTTTATTGTTTTCCATTTGATTGTTATTCTCTATTTCATATCACTTAGATTCGTTTTTATGTTGTTATAATCATAGTTTCATTTCTCAGATTGTCATATAGTATCGTTATTATCACCACATAGAGAGTCTAAATTATTGTTAAAATCAACTAAATATGCCTATCTTAACTTTCGTTGTTAATATCATCGTAGACATAAACATAATCATGAGTGAGTAGTCACCTTTCTAGGGTGTAGGGTAGCCATGTTAGATTGATTACAAGATGATAATTGGATAAAAGAAATTGTGCTTTTAAAACATTGTGTCTATGCATGTTTGGACTTTAATGATAGTTGACGATTCTTGATCACAATCATTGACTAGTATGGAATTCTTTCCAAGGTAGACATATGAGATTTGAATAGACGAAGCATGACATGGTGGATTAAGACCTAGTAAATCGCATAAAAAGCCTGCTAGACCATCTGATCTATGATTGTAATGAACACACCATTCTTACGAACGCGCAATGAATTATTTGCATATCCTAAATCCAATTTCATCAATATGTCAATCTACATGTGTGAACCTATTTTCCTAGATGCTTCTCATTATTGTTAAATCATCATTTGCTTTCATCTTTAATTGCTTTTATCTTATTTTCGTTTATGCCTTTTGTTAGTTTAGGCATCACAATTCCAATACCCAGAAAATCATTAGATAAAACTCAATTGTGGGACGATTCACAATCCATAGGAAACACCATCTCCCTGAGGATCGACCCCTACTTCCCTAATTACATTAATTTGTTATTAGCCTGGTCTGGGTAAATTATCTTTGCATCTGGCTTGCGACAGGCTCGATCAAATTTTGGCGCTGTTGCCGAGGAGCACGGTTTAATTTCCCTTTTCTTGTGAGTTCAATCACGATTAGTTTTATCTAGTCTTTAGGAACCCAAATTCCTTTAGAACTCTCTTGATTTTTCATCTTAGCTTTTCAATCTTATGCCCAGATCTTCTAGACTAGGGACCCCTATTCCTTTAGACCCCGAACTAGAACGAACTTTGCGTAGGAAACTAAAGCTATTCAACGAAATTTCAAAAGCTTCTAATAATTCAAGTTTAGATCGTATTCGTGAGAAATACTCGGATATCTTACCTAATCTTGAAGGAGAAGAAGATCCATTTTCATCTCCATTTCCAAGCACCAATCAACTTTCAACCCGCATTCCATCTTCATCTTCACAAACAAAAATGGTTCGACTTTCCGACCATTCCAAACCCACCGCAGATACACTTCCAAAGGGTATCGCTACACCTCAACTTACAGCCCAAAACTTCGAAATTAAACCTGCCTTCATCAATTTAATAGAAAGAAGTCAATTTTGTGGCAATGCCACAGAAGATCCCAACCTTCATATCCAAAACTTCTGTGACTATTGCTCCACGATTAGACAAACTGGAGTATCCCAAGAGCAGATTAGGGAAATGCTTTTTCCTTTCTCTTTAAGAGGAAAGGCAAAACTCTGGATCAATAGTCTTGACCGAGTTGCCTTAGGAATAGTCGACTGGGATGGTCTAGCTCTTGCTTTCTATCAAAAGTACTTCCCACCAGAACGAACCGCACTCTTACGGAGTCAAATCACTGGATTCTGTCAGAGGGGCGACGAAAGCCTTTATGAGGCATGGGAAAGATACAAAGAATTACAAAGAGAATGCCCTCATCATGGCCTTGATTCATGGTTCCTAGCTATCACCTTCTACAACGGTTGTTGTGGCGAATCGCGTCGTATCCTCGACTCCGCCAACAATGGTCGTTTCGATCAAATCGATGTAGAAATAGCTAGTACGACTATCGAGTCAATGGCAATCCACGATTCTCAGTATAGCAACTCGCGTGCTATGCCATTCAAAGCCAAGCAGGACGATTCAAGTAAAGTAGCACTCCTGGAAGCCCAATTAGCCCTTCTGCAGCAACAAGTAGGAAGCTCTTCCCAATCCAAGGAACATATCAACGTCACTAACCACGTAGTGGTATGTGAGACATGTGGGACTGGAGGGCATAGTTTTCAAGAATGTAGAAGTTCAGTAGAGCAAGTCAATGCCTATCAAGGATATAGGCAAGGCAACGCTTTCTCAAACTTCTATAACGCAAACACAAAAAACCACCCTTTTTTGTCCTACAAAAGTACCAACGTTCAAAATCCCCACCAATAAATTCAACAACCATTCATACCACACCAACAAAAGCCTTACAATCCACCTAGTTTTCAAAACCAGAGACCTTCATTCCAACCCAATTTCAATCAACCATACCAAAATCAACCTCAACACCAACCACCTCAAATTCAAGGCCAACCTAATGACTCAAGCTTGAGCAAAATTGAATCCATGCTTCTACAAGTTGTTCAAAAGCAAGATTCAATGTTTGCTCAACTTCAAAAGAGTGATCAAGCTCAAAGTGCTGCCATCAAAATGCTTGAAACTCAAATGGCCCAATTGGCTGCCTCTAATGCCCAAAGAAAACAAGGCCAACTCCCACCTCATGGTGAGCAACCGAGGGACACCGCAAATGCTATCACCCTTAGGAGTGGTACCACTTATGCGGAACCTCAGCAACCCAAAAAACCAACAGTTGAGCCTTCACAAGTAGAGAGCCAAAAAGATTCTCAACCATCCACCGCTAAGGAAGCGGAAAACAAACCTGAAAAGAAGGATGAACTCGAAAAGGAACCCATCAAAATTCAAGTTCCATTTCCCCAACGTTTAAGGAGAAATCATAAGGAAACCCGGTTCGGTAAAATTCATGGAAGTAGTCAAAAACCTCCAAGTAACGGTTCCCTTCACTGAATTAATCACTCAAATCCCTTCTTATACGAAATTCATGAAGGATATCTTAACTAAGAAGAGGACTTTAGATGATATTGAAACCATAGCATTCACCGCTGAATGCAGTGCGTTATTACAAAATAACTCCCCTCCTAAGTTAAAGGATCCTGGTAGTTTCTCTATACCTTGCACTATAGGCACCTACACTATTGATAAAGCTTTATGCGATCTAGGTGCTAGTGTAAGCGTCATGCCCTATTCCATTTGCGAAAAATTGAATATGGGAATTCTGAAATGCACAAGTATCACCCTGCAAATGGCAGACCGTTCTCTAAAACAACCTATGGGAGTTTTAGAAGATGTACCTGTTAGAGTAGGAAGATTTTTCATTCCAGTCGATTTCATAGTGTTAGATATGGCCGAAGATTCACAAATCTCTATCATTTTAGGAAGGCCATTTCTACACACTGCGGGAGCAGTAATCAATGTCAAGAATGGAAAATTGACATTAGAAGTAGGTGATGATAAAGTCACCTACAACTTAAACAATGCAATGAAGAGCCCTATGCTTGAAGAGCCTTGCCGTTTCCTTGACATTGTCGACTCAATCATTGATGAATCTCTGTATCCATCAATAATTGAGGATCCTTTAGAAGCTATTTTCTTGTTAGAGGATATCTCTGAGAACGACAGTTTTGAGATCAGTGAGCTGGAAAGGGACTTGACTGGTAAAGAGATACCGTCTGAAGAAGTTGAGGAGTTCATAAGCTTAATTGATGCTCCTGCCAAGGCAGAAGTACATAAACCTGAACTTAAACCTCTTCCCTCAAATCTAAAATATGCCTTTTTAGATGAATCTGAATATTGCCCAGTCATAGTGAGTGCTCTCCTAGATGAAAATCAGTTAAACTCACTATTGACTGTTTTGAAAAAAACATAAGAAGGCAATAGGTTATAAACTTGAAGATCTCACTGGCATAAGCCCTGCGTTTTTCATGCATAGAATCAACTTAGAAGAAGGTCAAAGACCTTGTGTTCAAGGTCAACGCCGTCTTAACCCCAACATGCAAGAAGTAGTTAAAGCTGAAGTCATGAAATTACTAGATGCTGGCATAATCTACGCAATTTCTGACTCAAAATGGGTTAGCCCTGTCCAAGTTGTTCCCAAGAAAGGAGGAACAACAGTAGTCAAGAATGAAAGGAATGAGCTCATCCCCACAAGGATTGTGACGGGATGGCGCATGTGTATTGACTACAGGAAGTTGAATCAATCAACTCGAAAAGATCACTATCCTCTACCCTTCATTGATCAAATGCTAGAGAGGTTAGCTTGCCATAAATATTTCTGCTATCTAGATGGTTACTCAGGATTTTTCCAAATTCCTATCCACCCTGAGGACCAAGAGAAAACCACCTTCACCTGTCCCTATGGTACTTTCGCTTATCGCCGAATGCCATTTGGCATGTGTAATGCACCTGCAACTTTCCAGCGTTGCATGACTAGTATCTTTTCCGATTTTGTTGAGACTATCATGGAAGTATTCATGGACGATTTTAGCTTCTATGGCATTTCCTTTGATAATTGTTTGACAAATCTATCCAAAGTGTTGAAACGCTGTGAAGAAGTCGATCTTGTTCTCAATTGGGAAAAGTGTCACTTCATGGTGAACGAAGGTGTAGTTTTAGGACACATCATTTCTGAAAGAGGTATTGAAGTGGATCGAGCTAAGATCCAAGTTATTGAACAACTGCCACCACCTGCTAATGTAAAAGGAATAAGGAGTTTCCTTGGCCACGTCGGTTTCTACCGACGGTTTATAAAAGATTTTTCTAAAATAGCCAAGCCCCTGACTGAGCTCCTTTTTAAGGATGCACCTTTTAATTTCACAAAGGAATGCCTTGAGGCATTCAACAAGATCAAATGTGCTTTAATCACCGCACCTATAATCCAATCACCTGATTGGAATCTTCCTTTTGAATTAATGTGCGATGCGAGTGATTATGCCGTTGGAGTTGTTTTAGGGCAAAGAAGGGAAAAGTTCCTTCATGCAATTTACTATGCTAGTAAAACCTTAGATCCTGCCCAAATCAACTATGCCACCACTGAAAAAGAACTTCTTGCCATTGTCTAGGCCTTAGACAAATTCCGTTCTTACCTTATAGGATCAAAAGTCATTGTTTACACTGACCATGATGCTTTGAAATATCTGCTTTCAAAGAAAGAGGCAAAACCTCGACTTATCCGATGGATCTTACTCCTTCAAGAGTTCGATCTAGAGATCCGGGATAAGAAAGGAGCAGAAAATGTGGTTTCTAACCATCTCTCAAGGATACGAGTAACTGAAATAGGATTGCCAACACCAATTAATGACTCGTTTGCTGATGATTCATTAATGGCGATTACTGACTCTTCTCCTTGGTATGCTGATATGGCCAATTTTCTTGTTAGTCGCCAGCTGCCTTCTGACCTTTCTTATAACCAAAGAAAGAGATTTTTGCATGATGCAAAATTCTTTGTTTGGGATGATCCTTATCTTTTCAAGCAGTGCTCTGATGGTCTTTACAGACGATGTATCCCCCAGTGGGAAGTTAAAGGAGTTTTAGAAGGATGGCACTCATCTGCTTACGGTGTTCATCATGGTCCGTCCAAGACCGTAGCCAAAGTCTTACAATCCGGGTTTTTCTGGCCCACAATGTTTAAAGATTCAAAAGACTTTGTTATGGCTTGTGACGCTTTTCAACGAATGGGTCAAATATCCAAGAGACATGAAATGCCTCAAAACGGCATATTAGAAGTCGAAATATTCGATGTCTGGGGTATTGACTATCAAGGACCATTCCCTTCTTCTAATGGAAATTGTTACATCTTAGTCGATGTTGACTATGTTTCTAAGTGGGTAGAAGCAATTGCCACTCCCACCAATGATGCTAGAGCTGTGATACAACTATTTAAGAAGATCATATTTCCACGTTTTGGTGTACCCAGAGCCGTGATTAGTGATCGAGGAACTCATTTTGGGGAAAAGCAGTTAGACACTCTGCTTGCTAAATATGGTGTGTATCACAGACGAGGATTAGCCTACCACCCTCAGACCAGCGGTCAAGTAGAAGTCTCAAATAGAGAGTTGAAAACAATTCTTCAGAAAGTAGTCTCAAGATCTAGAACTGACTGGAGTAATAAGCTCGATGACACCTTATGGGCTTATCGCACAACTTTCAAAACTCCGATTGGAACATCTCCCTATCGGTTGGTTTATGGAAAGGCCTGGTATCTTCCTGTCGAGTTAGAGTATAAAGCTTACTGGGCTATCAAAGAACTTAACTTAGACATTAAGCTTAGCGCCGATAGACGACTTTTGCAACTCAACGAACTAGAAGAATTTCGTTTGCAAGCTTATGAGAATTCTAGGATCTACAAGGAGAAAACGAAGCGTTGGCACGACAAGAGGATAATTAAGAAAGAATTTAATGTCGGTGACCAAGTACTTCTTTTCAACTCCCGTCTGAAAATTTTTCCGGGAAAACTTCGATCACGATGGTCTGGACCATTCACTGTCACATATGTGAGCAAATACGACTATGTGGAATTAATGACTAGCAATGGTGAGAAATTCAAAGTCAATGGACACAGACTGAAACTCTACTATAGCAATTCTATCATCGGATGTTTAGATGTTGTCTATACGGAGCGTCCATCCCCAACCCAATGATTTCATAGAAAAATTCGTCGAGCAGGACGTTAAACAAGCGCTTCTCGGGAGGCAACCCGTGTTTTCCCTTTTTGCATTTTTATTTTTGTTTTTCCCTTTTACGTTGTTTTGTTAGATTTCTTTGCATATGAAAGAGTTTTTGAAGAATATCTGAAGAACTTCCTTGTCAAATCCAAAAGACTAGCTTGGGGGGGGTCTGCGCTGGCTAGTAAGCTTCATTCTTCTTTCATTTTTCCTTTCTTCCCATTAAGCATCTCATTGCATATTTAGTTTTTGTGCTCACATTGAGGACAATGTGATGTTTAGCTTGGGGGAGGGATTGCATTTTCCCATTTTGCATTTTAGTTATATTTTTCAAATTTTGATTAAGAAAGAGAAGATTTTAGAGAGAAATTTTAAAATTTTGAACACAATTGAATGCTTTTCATGCTTTGCTTGCTTGTCTATTATGCTATCATGTTACGATTTCCCAAACTTAGAGCTTTCAAACCATAATGATTCAATATTCATTGAATTTTGCATACATGGGGAAGTCTTGTACACAGTAGGCATGGGATGAATCTATAGATGAGTACGCTTGATCTTGACATTTGGCAAACTACATATATTGTAAGGTAGAACCTCCTTAGACTGGTACATCCATACCCAGTCTCATCTAGGTGTGTGTAGTTCTCGTTGTGATGTATGTCATGTCAAAACGCATAAGTATGGTTCTCATTTCATTTCTATAAGCATTGCATTCATGATTCACTAAGAATTGAAGCCTTTTTTAACTTTAATTTGCCCCTCAAAATTAGCCCCTTCATACAAATGCTTCACAAAAATAATAGCTACAAATAAAAACTGCCTACCTTTTGAGCTAGTAGCTAGACTATGGTGTGTGGGTGCTCTTTTGAGAAGATTTTGTTCTCATCTGTCAAAGTGAATTTGGAAGAACGAAAAAGTTCAAGAAGTGAAGTTATGTTCAAAAGAATAAAAGAAAAATGTAGAAAAAATGAAAAGAAAAAGAAATAAGAAAAGAAGTTGTGAGTATCTCCTCAAAATGTCAAATCAATAGAAGGAGTTTACCCTTGTGTTTCGTGTGTAATAAGCCAAATTGTTACTTCTGGCTTCGTTATTTGTCTTTTGGAAATTCATCAAAAGTTTGGATTGAGTATTCATTTATCATTGGTCAGTTGCTAGCTCATTCTAACCTTCACATGACAATAACTATTTGTCCACCTTTCACCCATTTCCCAAAGCCTTCTTCTTATTTTTCGGCTTCTTTTTATGTGCATTATGATCTTTGACTTGTGTTTTGAATTGTTTACCATATTAGACTGCGGACACATTTTCATAAGTCGTAGATAGGTGAGTGTCCCAAAAATATTTACACATAAAGAAATCACCTTTTTACATACATTGGGTGTTCGAGTGTACCGTGAGAGTCCATTTGTCAAAAGATCATGCAAGAGCCGAAATTCTATAGTGAAATTCTTGGTGCTACGCCGTTATGTAAATCTCAGCCATGTTTATGTATCATTCTTGCCCACGTTTCTTTTGGGTTATGATTCATTATGTTTTCAAAGACTTACGTTGAGATTTGTTTCTTGATGGTATAGTAGCCAATGCTTGCAACCTTGTCCTGGTATTGTTTGTTATGTTTGCTTGAGGACAAGCAAAGGTTTAGCTTGGGGGAGTTTGATAAGTGAATATTTGTATGATTTTAACCCCCACTTAAGCTGGGTTTTGTATGTCATTTGTGCTTTGTTAAGCCATTTTATGAGCTAATATCGTCTTCTAGGCGAATTCCTGTGTTCTAACCTGTTTTGTAGGGAAAGTGACGTTTTTACGCCCTTTTTCAATATTCCCGAGCATTTGCCTAGAACCCGACGATTCGAAAAAGAAAGCTTGACCATGTGTAAGGCATTTAAAGAACGCTCACTAACTTAAGAGAGAGAAGAAGCAAAGACGGTTTCGTAGTTGTCGGAAGATCAATCAATTGGGCGGAAGAATTGATCGCTTTACATCAAACCCTATCAAACAACCCGATTGTAGAAGTCAAGGGGGATGTTGGAAGTCAAGTCAAGCAAAGGAAGATGAAACGTTAGTCAACCGCTTCTAGAAGACCACATACCCGATCGGGTAAGTGTGTACCCGATCGGGTATCCTTGGTGATCCAAGCATGACGGCTCCTTCTTCCTTATTTTGTCCTATGTGTTTAATACCCGACCTCTTCTCCACGAAACCCTAATACTATAAATAGATGCTCTAGTCACACTATCTCACACACAATCTAATCTTATATCTCATACAATCTTCTTACATATCTTTTTTAGAATAATCTTTAGTTTTCTCTTTAGCTTTAGTCTTTCTAGTTTAGATTATCTTCTACTTTTGTCTTTTGTTCTTAGTTTATTTCTGTCCATTTCATATCAAAACATTAGTTTAGTTCAATAAGAATTTCAATCTTTGTAGTCTACTTTGTTAGGTGCAAGAGTTGTAATTCAAGGTACGGTATTTCTATGCGAGGGATTTCTATTGTCGTTATCGCTTTCATTGTTGATCGTCACCTAGGTATTCCCAATTTATCCTTTGTTTATTGTTCTTTATTGTTTTCCATTTGATTGTTATTCTCTATTCATATCATTTAGATTCGTTTTTATGTTGTTATAATCATAGTTTCATTTCTCAGATTGTCATATAGTGTCGTTATTATCACCACATAGAGAGTCTAAATTATTGTTAAAATCAACTAAATATGCCTATCTTAACTTTCATTGTTAATATCATCGTAGACATAAACATAATCATGAGTGAGTAGTCACCTTTCTAGGGTATAGGGTAGCCATGTTAGATTGATTAAAAGATGATAATTGGATAAAAGAAATTGTGCTTTTAAAACATTGTGTCTATGCATGTTTGGACTTTAACGATAGTTGACGATTCTTGATCACAATCATTGACTAGTATGGAATTCTTTTCCAAGGTAGACATACAAGATTTGAATAGACAAAGCATGACATGGTGGATTAAGACCTAGTAAATCGCATAAAAAGCACGCTAGACCATCTGATCTATGATTGTAATGAACACACCATTCTTACGAACGCGCAATGAATTATTTGCATATCCTAAATCCAATTTCATCAATATGTCAATCTACATGTGTGAACCTATTTCCCTAGATGCTTCTCATTATTGTTAAATCATCATTTGCTTTATTGCTTTCATCTTTAATTGCTTTTATCTTATTTTCATTTATGCCTTTTGTTAGTTTAGACATCACAATTCCAATACCCAGAAAATCATTAGATAAATCTCAATTGTGAGACGATTCACAATCCATAGGAAACACCATCTCCCTGAGGATCGACCCCTACTTCCCTAATTACATTAATTTGTTATTAGCCTAGTCTGGGTAAATTATCTTTGCATCGGGCTTGCGACAGGCTCGATCAAACCCCCAACTCAACAAGCACCTCCTCATTGTCTTTTGGCATGGGTGGCTCATCATACTTTGTACCACTTCTCAAGGTGATTGCATTGAGAGTATCATGTGGTTGCTCACCTTGAGGTGGTAATTGACCCGGCCTTCTTTGAGAGCTAGAAGTGGCTAGTTGAGCATTTGTTGCTCTAGCATTTTAATTGCGGAACCATGGCTTTGGTCATTTTTTTGAAATTAAGCCAACATGTCCGATTGAGTCTTAGCCAATTGCACCACTAAGAACTTGAGTTCTTAATAGTGTTGTTGGACATTTTGGGTGGTGGAACTTGGGTTGGTTGGGAGTTTTGGATTGGTGGTCTATGTTGGTAGTTTTGACTTTGATAACCCGGTGGATAATTGAATCTTTGTTGTGGGACATAGGCATTTTGTTGAGCTTGAGGCACAAAATTTTGTTGGGGTTGAGGATTGAGCACATTGTTGCTTTTGTAGGAAAACTTGGGGTGGAATTTTGTGTTCGGGTTGTAAGTAGTGGAAAAGGTACAACGGCGCCAAAATTTGATAGGATATATCACACACCTATGCAAAGATGAATTTCCCTAGACACAAATAAATGTAGTACGAGGGGTCGAACACAAGGAGACGGGAATTTCGTTATGAAATGCTATGGATGGACTACTATCAAGTCGATTTAACGGTTTGGTTTGGTTTGATGTTTAGCTAACTATGATGCAAATCAACAATATTAAAAGAGTCTAGGGGAGTCGGGTCACTCATGCAAATGTGTAAATGCTCATGTTAAACATATGAATTCTTAATATTGTTAATTGTTTAGGCTAAAGACACCCATCTCTCAATATTAGTGTCAGCCTTAGGTCGAGTCCTAGAGAACTTTCGTTATAACTAAAGTCGCCCTACTACACATGCTTAGTCTAATCCAATTTTGTGCCTCTCGAATTATAGAATGAATTAACAAATTTAATCAATGCAATTGGCCAAATAACAAAGATTAACAAAACAATACAAGCATGTGATAGAAACAATTTATCAATATTAGTTCATCCCTATTTTAACATTTACAACTTACTAATTATGCATGGCTTCCTTAATCCCTAGACAAATGAAACTACTCACTCATATTGATAATTAAACTAATACTATTTGATGAATATGAAATTATAAATGAAAATAACTTGTTAATAAAATATACTACACTAAGTGAATGAAAACTAATGCAGATAACAATGAAACTATGATTACCTAAATGTTACGATTAACTAAATGATTTGTAAGGTAAATGCCGGAATTGAATACTAACATAAAACTAGAATTAGGATTACCGCAATAGAGAAATACAACTCGGAAATGAAGAACGAATAACCCAAATGGTTGAATGGAAAGATTGCAATATAACTTCAAAATGTAACCAAATGTTTGACAAAGTAATAACTAAATGTTTAACTAATTATAAAACTAAGAAAAAGTTGTGTGCTTAAGCTATGAAAGATATGTGAAATATGAGTAAAAGATATGATGAAAGATAAGTGAAAGATGATAAAAAGATATCACTAAGTGTCGAAGTCCCTCTCCTTTATATAGGGAGAGGGACTTGAAACGGTAGAATTCACAGAAGCCAAACCCCGATCGGGGTTCCCAGGCCTCGATCAGGGCCTCTAATATCCGAGTATATTGTCTTAATTCCTCCATTTAATGCTTAAGGAATCCTAATCTATTCCTTTAACCACCTTAATTCTCCAGTTAATTGCATAGTTTAGGGTTTCCTTGAGCATCTTAAAGAGTATCCTATGCTTGAGTTTGTGGACTCTTTGTTTTGGGCTTCATTTTTGGTTTTCTTTCATTTTCATTTCAATCCATTTCACAAATCTTCATGCTTGGCATGTCTTTCTCCTTTCATGGTCCATTCTTGTTTCCCTTATCTTGTTGGACTTTGGTGCTTGCTAATTGTGTTAGGAAAAAGCCTCTAAATGCTTAGATTCCTACAAAACATAGCAAAAATGAGCAATGCACCTCGAACACGTAATTAGCTCATAAAAATACTAAACTAAGTGTAGTTGCAACAGGAGTACATGACCAAGACAAGACACAAGCTCGAGACAAGACTCAACATCAACAACATCAAGGCAACAGCAACCATTCAGACAACACCATGACTAGCTATGACAATATTCTATTCAGTCCAAGTAACCACCACTCCAGGCCAGCAAAAACAACACCACACCAACCAGAACAAAACCTAGCCATCCACTTCCCAAGACTAAGCCACAACAACACACAGCCAACAGCAAAACAAACCCAACACAACAATAGCAATCCTCAGCCACAGCCAGTCAGTCACAGTCTTTCCAAACAAGGTCCATGGGGCCTTAGACACTCAAACAAGACAAACCAATCATCAATATTAGTCTTAAGGAGGGTCCTCTACAACTTTGTCCAGGATTTCTCCTCCAGGAAATGCACCCAACAAAAGTTAGCTTAGGGACAACTACAAACTGTCCAGGAATTCAGCCTTTTTGCAGTAGTTTAAATGTCACTATCAAACTTTCCTATTTCGAACAAACAAGCTCGAGGATCTTTTATCAGACCCTTTGGCATTCATCCCACTTCAGTTGAGCTCAAGAATCAAGCCTGGAAGTCCACTCCTCCCCCAGTTTCAACCTAAACAACCCCATTAAGGCAGATTGTCTCATTAGACTGCTTTTCTACTTTATTGCTTTAATTCTGAACAATGTAGCTTTTATTTGTGTTTCTTTTGCAAGCCAATTCTGGCCCTAGGATGTATTGAACGAGTAGGATGTAATCTCCTTGCCTATATAAGGCCATTTCCTAATGAATGAAAGACAGATTTGAAGTAAAACATAAAACTGAAACCTTGTTTCTGTTGACATCTCTTGGTTGTGTGCTTGAGACAACTTCCTTTGCTTTGTGCTTGGAAGTGAGCTTAGGTCCTTAGCTGTGTGCTGGGATCAAATTTCAACCCTCAATCATTGGCTTTGTGCTTTGGTTAAGGTTCTATCTTTGTTCTTTAACAACCACTTCAAACAGAAACAGAGTATTTGCAAAGTGTCTAAACCTTAGTTCAAATTATCATTGTTAGCTTGTCTTTCTGAATAGTTTCAGTGCAAATTTGTTATCAGAGCTTTGGTTTGTGAGTTCATCTACCTAAATACATTAAAAATACAAAATCCAACCATGAGTGAAGAGAGAATCACAGGTCTTGAAAACACAGTTCAAGGTCTTGTCAGAACTGTAATGGAGGTCTCTAGATCTGTCAATGAACTCCTTGAGGGCCAACAGAACAATGATACAAGGGGAGGCAGAGGTCGAGGAAGAGGAGCACCTTTCCCACAAGGTGGAGTAAGGAGGAGAAAACCTGTAGATCAGTTTGAAATGTCAGATTCAGATGGCTCAGATCACAGTCTTCTCAGACACCAAGACAAAGATATCAAGGTAGAAATCCCTGACTTTCTAGGTAGCTTGAACCCTGATGATTTCTTAGATTGGCTAAGGTCTGTAGAAAGAGTCTTTGAGTTTAAAGGATACACTGATAGAAAGGCTTTTAATGTTGCTATCATGAAACTAAAAGGCTATGCCTCACTGTGGTATGAAAACATGAAAACCTTGAGGGTTAGGGAAGGGAAAGAACCTGTTAAGTCATGGCTCAAGCTGAAAAAGAAAATGAGGACTAAGTTTGTCTCTAGGGACTACACTCAGGATATGTTCATTAAGCTTACTCACCTAAAGCAAGACCAAAGACCTGTAGAGTCTTATCTAAGGGACTTTGAACAACTCACACTGCAATGTGAGGTTGTTGAGAAGTCTGGGCAAAAGATAGCAAGGTTCTTAGAAGGTTTGGATGAGAGGATAGCTAGTAAAGTCAGGCTACAAAATATATACTCCTTTGAGGAAGCTGTCAACTTGTCTTTGAGGGTAGAAAAGTTGGGAAAAGGAAAGGCCAGTGCTTCTAAGACACCTGCTAGGACCCCCACCTTCAAACCTTTTGTAGGAGTCAAGATAGGAGAACCTGTGGTTCCTGTTAAGACCCCTTTCAACCTTGATAAAGGCAAGGCTGTTGAGGCAGGCCAAAGGAAGACTACCCCTCTCAAAAAATGCTTTCAATGTCAAGGGTATGGACATTTTGCTAGAGAATGTCCATCTAAAAGGGCTCTGAGTACCCTAGAAGTAATCCATTGGGGGGATGATGAAGTGTTGGTCTGTGATGATGAGATGGAAGAGCCTGAGGTAGAGGCTAGTGAGGAGTTGATAGAGCCTGATGCAGGGTTAAGTTTGGTAACATGGAGGGTAATGCATACTCAACCCCAACCTTTGGAAGAGGATCAAAGACACCAGATCCTTAGGACCAGATGTACCATCAAGGGTAGAGTATGTAACCTTATTATTGATGGTGGAAGCTGCACTAATGTGGCCTCCAAAACACTGATAGACAAGCTAGCTCTACCCACCAAGGACCACCCCCTACCTTACAAACTCAGATGGCTAAATAAAGGGGCTGAGATCAAGGTGGATAAACAATGTGTTGTGCCTTTCTCAATTGGTAAAGGGTATGTGGATGAGAGTCTTTGTGATGTTCTACATATGGATGCATGTCACCTTTTGCTTGGGAGGCCATGGGAGTTTGATAGGGATGCCATACACCATGGGATGGACAACACCTACACTTTTAAGTATGGGAAGAAGAAAATCACCCTGGCACCTTTACCACCTGCTTTAAAGATCAACCCAAACCCCATGAGTGAGGCTTCCAAGGAAGTCATGCTGATAAGTGAATCAGAACTAGCACAAGAGCTAAGTGAGTTACAACCTGTGTACATATTACTTGCCAAAGAGACTGGGATGAGCATCATTGATATCCCTGAAGAGGTCAAGTCTATCCTAGAAAGCTATGGTGATGTCTTTCCCACTGAGCTCCCTAGTGGACTGCCACCTCTTAGAGGAATAGAACATCACATTGACCTAGTGCCTGGAGCTATCTTACCCAATAAGCCAGCTTACAGGAGTGATCCTAAGGCTACACAAGAGCTCCAACTTCAAGTAGGTGAGCTGCTCAACAAGGGCTATGTTAGGGAATCCCTCAGCCCTTGTGTTGTACCAGCCTTGCTTGTGCCAAAGAAGGATGGGACTTGGCATATGTGCATTGACAGTAGGGCCATCAACAATATTACCATCAAGTATAGGTTCCCCATACCTAGACTTAATGATATTCTGGATGAGTTAAGTGGGGCTCAAGTATTCACTAAGATTGATCTGAGGCAGGGCTATCACCAAGTGAGGATAAGGGCAGGGGGATGAATGGAAGACAGCTTTCAAGACTAAACATGGGCTCTATGAATGGTTGGTGATGCCTTTTGGGTTGTCTAATGCCCCTAGTACCTTCATGAGGTTGATGACAGAAGTCCTAAGGCCCTACTTAGGCAAGTGTGTGGTGCTTTACTTTGATGACATTCTTATTTACAGTTCAACTAAGGGAGAACATTTGCAACATCTGAAGTTGTTGTTTGAGGTCCTAAGAGAGAACAAGTTGTATGGCAAGCTAGAAAAGTGCACCTTCATGCAGCCTGAGCTTTACTTCCTTGGGTTCATCATCTCCAAGAAAGGAGTAGCAGTTGATCCTGAGAAGGTGCAAGCAATCAAGGAATGGCCCCTTCCTCAAACAGTTACTGATGTTAGAAGTTTTCATGGGTTAGCATCTTTCTATAGGAGGTTCATACAAGGGTTTAGTACAATCATGGCCCCTATTACTGAGTGCATGAAGAAGGGAGAGTTCAAGTGGAATGAGAAGGCTGAAAGGTCCTTCAATCTGATCAAAGAGCTATTGTGTAAATCTCCAATATTGGTTCTACCAGATTTTAACAAACTCTTTGAAGTAGAGTGTGATGCCAGTGGCCTTGGCATAGGAGATGTGCTCACTCAAGAGAAGAAACCTGTTTCATACTTCAGTGAGAAGCTAAATGGGGCCAAGCTTAACTACTCCACATATGACAAGGAGTTCTATGCCATTGTGAGAGCATTGAACCATTGGGGACACTACTTGAAGCCTAAGCCATTTGTGCTTCATTCTGATCATGAGGCTCTCAAATACATCAATGGACAGCATAAACTCAACCCCAGGCATGCCAAGTGGGTAGAATTCTTTCAATCCTTCTCATTCTCCAGCAAGTATATAGAGGGTAAGAACAATGTTGTAGCTGATGCATTGTCTATAAGATCTGTGATGTTAACCTTCATGGAGCAAAGGGTGTTGGGATTTGAATTTATGAAAGAGCTCTATCAAGAAGACCCAGACTTCAAGCATGAATGGGAGGTGTATCAGGAAGGACAAGTCAAGAAAGGGAGCAGGTACACAGCTCAGGAAGGCTACTTGTTCTATGGAAACAAACTATGTGTGCCTAAGGGACCTTATAGGGGGCTACTGGTCAAAGAGGTTCACTCCAATGGCCTTGCTGGTTACTTTGGAGTGCAGAAGACCTATGACATATTGCAAGATCAGTTCTATTGGCCTAAGATGCTCAGTGATGTGCAAGATGCCCTCAAGAGGTGCAGCTCTTGTCAACTAGCCAAAGCACACTTTCAAGCAGGCCCCTACACACCACTTCCAGTACCAAACAAGCCATGGGAAGACCTCAGTATGGACTTCATTGTAGCCTTACCAAGAACTCAAAGGGGCAAGGATTCAATCATGGTGGGTGTAGATAGGTTCAGCAAGATGGCACATTTCATTGCTTGTAAGAAGACTGAGGATGCTTTGGGGGTAGCTGAATTATACTTTAGGGAGGTTGTCAAGTTACATGGGGTCCCTAGAAGCATTGTCTCAGATAGAGACACAAAGTTCATGAGCCACTTCTTGAGAACCTTGTGGAAGCTATTGAAGACCAGGCTATTGTTTAATACTTCTCACCATCCCCAAACTGATGGGCAGACAGAAGTCACTAACAGGACACTAGGAAAGATCTTAAGGAGCATTGTTTCTAAGTCATTAAAGGATTGGGACCTCAGGCTAGCACAAGCTGAGTTTGCCTTCAACAGAGCTCCTTCCAGCAGTACAGGTAAAAGCTCTTTTGAAACAGTTTATGGAACTAATCCTCTCATGCCTATAGACCTAGCACCAGTCAAAGGAAGCAAGGCAAGCTATGATGCAAAGAAAAGAGTTGAGCAAATGATACAGATTCATGAGCAAGTCAAGAAGCAGATTGAAAGGTCCAATGAGTTGTACAAGGCTAGGTCCAAAGGGCCTAAGAAAGCAAGGGAGTTCAAGGCAGGGGATCTTGTATGGTTACATTTGAGAAAAGAGAGATTTCCAGATAAGAGGAGAAACAAACTCATGCCAAGAGCTGATGGACCATTTAAGATACTGGAGAAGATAGGCACCAATGCTTACAAAGTGGATCTACCAGGAAGCTATGGTGTCCATGGTACTTTCAATGTTGGAGACCTGAGTCCCTATCATGGTGAATCAGATGATGAAGGTGATGAAGATTTGAGGGCAAATCCTTTTCAAGAAAGGGAGGTTGCAACAGGAGTACATGACCAAGACAAGACACAAGCTCGAGACAAGACTCAACATCAACAACATCAAGGCAACAACAACCATTCAGACAACACCATGACAAGCTATGACAATATCCTATTCAGTCCAAGTAACCACCACTCCAGGCCAGCAAAAAAATCACCACACCAACCAGAACAAAACCTAGCCATCCACTTCCCAAGACTAAGCCACAACAACACACAGCCAACAACAAAACAAACCCAACACAACAATAGCAATCCTCAGCCACAGCCAGTCAGTCACAGTCTTTCCAAACAAGGTCCATGGGGCCTTAGACACTCAAACAAGACAAACCAATCATCAATATTAGTCTTAAGGAGGGTCCTCTACAACTTTGTCCAGGATTTCTCCTCCAGGAAATGCACCCAACAAAAGTTAGCTTAGGGACAACTACAAACTGTCCAGGAATTCAGCCTTTTTGCAGTAGTTTAAATGTCACTATCAAACTTTCCTATTTTGAACAAACAAGCTCGAGGATCTTTTAGCAGACCCTTTGGCATTCATCCCACTTCAGTTAAGCTTAAGAATCAAGCCTGGAAGTCCACTCCTCCACCAGTTTCAACCTAAACAACCCCATTAAGGCAGATTGTCTCATTAGACTGCTTTTCTACTTTATTGCTTTAATTCTGAACAATGTAGCTGTTATTTCTGTTTCTTTTGCAAGCCAATTGTGGCCCTAGGATGTATTGAACGAGTAGGATGTAATAGCCTTGCCTATATAAGGCCATTTCCTAATGAATGAAAGACAGATTTGAAGTAAAACATAAAACTGAAACCTTGTTTTTGTTGACATCTCTTGGCTGTGTGCTTGAAACAACTTCCTTTGCTTTGTGCTTGGAAGTGAGCTTAGGTCCTTAGCTGTGTGCTAGGATCAAAGTTCAACCCTCAATCATTGGCTTTGTGCTTTGGTTAAGGTTCTATCTTTGTTCTTTAACAACCACTTCAAACAGAAACAGAGTATTTGCAAAGTGTCTACACCTTAGTTCAAATTATCATTGTTAGCTTGTCTTTCTGAATAGTTTCAGTGCAGTAGTAATCATGTAAAATCGAGCTAAATTAGGGAGTAAAATCATATAAAAACTAGACATATCAAACTACTCGATTTTACATAATTATTATACTTTGTTTAGTATATTTGTGCGCTAATTACGTGTTCGAGGTGCATTGCTCGTTTTTTCTATGTTTTGTAGGAATCTAAGTATTTAGAGGTTTTTTCCTAGAACATTAGCAAGCACCAAAGTACAACAAGCTAATGGAAGCAAGATGGACCATGGAAGGATAGTACAGAGAATGACATGCCAAGCATGAAGATTTGTGAAATGGGTTAATATGCAAATGAGAAACAAAATATGAAGCCCAATGCAAGAAGTCCACAACTCAACATAGGACGCTCCTTTGGATGCTCAAGGAAACCCAATACTATGTAATTAACCGGAGAATTAAGGAGCTTAAAGGCATAGCATAGGATTCTCAAGCATTTAATTGAGCAATTAAGAAATAATAGTCGGGTTAGTGAAACCCTGATCGGGGTTCCCATTCCCCGATCAGGGTTTGGCTTCTGTGAGTGCGTACGGTTCAAGCCCCTCTCCCTATATAAAGGAGAGGGACTTCGACAATTAGAGGCATCTTTCACATATCCTTTTTATCATATTTTACACTATCTTCACATATTTCTCCCTTACATTTCCCTTAGTTTAAGCACACAAGTTTCTCTTAGTTTCATATTTATTTAAACATTTGGTTATTACTTTGTTCAAACACTTGGTTACATTTCAAAGTTGTAATTCAATCTTTCCATTCAAGTTATTTGGGTTATTTGTTCTTCATTTCCGAGTTATACTTCTCGATTGCGGTAATTCTAATTCTAGTTTTATGTTAGTACTCACTTTCGTCATTTACCTTACAAATCATTTAGTTAATCGTAAAACTAGTTAATCAAGATTTCATTGTTATTTACATTAGAATTGTTAGTTTGCATTCACTTAATGTAGCACATTCTATTAACAAGTTGTTTTCCTTTATAATTTCATAATCATCATGCTTATTATATCAAATACTATTAGTTTAACCATCAACATGAGTGAGTAGTTTCTTTTTTCTAGGGATTAAGGAAGTCATGCATAATTAGTAAGTTGTAATTGTTAAAATAAGGATGAATTAATATTGATAAATTGTTTCTATTGCATGCTTGTTTTGTTTTGTTAATCTTTGTTATTTGTCCAATCACATTGATTAAATTTGTTAATTTATTCTATAAGTCAAGAGGCACGGAATCGGATTAGACTAAGCATGTGTAGTAGGACGACTCTAGTTATAACTAAAGTTCTCTAGGACTCGACCTAAGGTTGACACTAATATAAAGAGATGGGTGGCTTTAGCCTAAACAATTAACAATATTAAGAATTCCTATGCTTAGCATGATCATTTACATATTTGTATGAGTGACCAGACTCCCCTAGACTCTTTTGATATTATTTGATTTGCATCATTTTTAGCTAAACATCAAAACTAAACCAACCATTAAACCAACTTCGATAGTAGTCTTTTCATAGCATTTCATAGCGAAATTCCTGTCTCCATGTGTTCGACCCCTTCGTACTACATTAATTTGTGTGTAGGGAAATTTATATTTGATTAGGTGTGCGACATAGCCTATCAAATTTTGGCGCCGTTTCCGGGGACACGGTTTTATTTCGTTTTTGATTTGTAGACTTCTATCATTTTTCTCTTGTCTTAAGGAACACTTGTTCCTTGAGACCGTACTTACAATTTCCTTGAAGATTGTTGCCTTATGCCCAGGCCTTCTCGTGAGGAAGAATTACTTTCACCGGATTCCGAGCCCGAGAAAACCTTTCGTAGAAGACAACGCTTTTGGAAAGAAGTAAAAGACGCCGCTTCTCCCGTGCAAGTTGAAAGTGCCAGAAAGTCTTACTTAGACGATCTGGAAAATCTTGAAAAGTAGGAGGTTTCTAGTTCATCATCATCACCACCACCCTCACCAACTAAGAAGATGGTATAAATTTCCGATCATTCCAAGCCCACCGCGGCTATGCTTCCGGCTGGTATCACCACCACTCAAATTACCGACTCGGAATTCGAGATCAAACCAGCTTTTATTACGCTTGTGGAGAGGAATAAATTTGGGGGAAGTCCTTTGGGTGATCCCAATTTGCATGTGCAAAACTTTTGTGACTATTGCTCCATGATTTGCCAAACTGGTGTCACTCAAGCCCAAATTAGGGAAATACTTTTCCCTTTCTCTTTGAAGAGAAAGGCAAAACTTTGGATAATAGCCTTGATCGTACCACCATGCGAGTGACAAATTGTGAGACATTGGCTCTTGCCTTTTATCAAAAGTTTTTTCCATCCGAGAAAACTCAAACTTTGAGGAGCCAAATCACGAGATTCCGTCAACAAGCTCTTGAGAGCTTATATGAAGCATGGGAGAGGTACAAGGAGCTCCAAAGGCAATGCCCACACCATGGGTTGAATGCTTGGTTCCTTTCCATAACATTCTACAATGGGTGTTATGCCGAATCCCGAAAAATTCTTGATTCCGCCAACAATGGGCGATTTCAAGAAATTGACACGGATATTGCCCATGCCACCATTGAATCCATAGCGATCCACGATGCCCAATATGTTAATTCTCGGAGTGCACCCATCCAAGGAGGAGAGAAAGTTTCCGACACTAGCATTTTGAAGAATCAAATCATTTTGCTCCAAGAAAAGTTGGAGGCTCAACAGGCGGTTCATCAACTCAATGTCGTGTCTTCTACGAGCCAAATTGTTGTTTGCAAAAGTTTTGGAGGTGCGGGTCATTTCTTCAATGTATGCCAAGCTACTATGGAAGAGGTATGTGCTTTTCAAGCTTTTAAACAAAGTTCTTATCCACCGGGTACCTTTTCCAATACTTACAACCCAAACACAAAATTTCACCCCAACTTATATTACAAAAGCAACAATGTGCTCAATCCTCATCCCCAACAAAACTTTGTGCCTCAAGCTCAACAAAATGCCTATGTTCCACAACAAAGGTTCAATTTTCCACCGAGCTATCAAAATCAAAACTACCAACAAAGACCACCAATCCAAAACTGCCAACCAAACCAAGTTCCACCACCCCAAAATGTCCAACAAAACTACCAAGAACTCAAGTTCTTGGTAGTGCAATTGGCTAAGACCCAAACGGAAATGTTGGCTCAATTTCAAAAAAAAATAATCAAAGTCATGGTACCGCAATCAAAATACTAGAACAATAAATGGCTCAACTAGCCGCTTCTAGCTCTTAAAGAAGAACGGGTCAATTACCACCTCAAGGTGAGCAACTACATGATACTCTCAATGCAATCACCTTGAGAAGTGGTACAAAGTATGATGAGCCACCTATGCCCAAGGACAATGAGGAGGTTCTTGTTGAGTTGGAGGTTTCCCCTAGTGGTAAGAAAGATGAGGTTATGCCAAAGAAGGTGGATGATCCTATTGTGGTTGAGCAAGTCAAAGATGTGGAGGATGCTCTACCAAAGAATGATGTTGAGACAAAGGAGCCGGAAAAAGTCAAAGTGCCTTTCCATCATAGATTGGCAAAGCATCACAAGAACACTCAATTCGGTAAATTTATGGATGTTGTGAAGAACTTCCAAGTAACTGTTCCTTTTACCGAATTAATCACTCAAATTCCCTCTTACACTAAGTTCATGAAAGACATTTTAACTAAGAAGAGGACTTTTGACGAAGTAGAAACTATAGCCTTCACCGCCGAGTGTAGTGCTCTTTTGCAAAATAAGTCCCCTCCTAAGTTAATAGATCCCGGTAGTTTTTCCATTCCATGCACAATTGGTACCTATCAAATTGATAAAGCTTTATGTGATTTAGGTGCTAGTGTAAGTGTCATTCCTTACTCTATTTGTGCTAAGCTTAATATGGGAGTCTTGAAATGTACTAGTGTCACATTGCAAATGGCGGATCGTTCTATAAAACGCCCTTTGGGAGTTTGGGAGGATGTTCCCGTCAAAGTTGGTAAATTCTTTATTCCAGTTGATTTTATTGTTCTTGACATGGCCGAAGATGCCCAAATCCCAATCATTTTGGGAAGACCCTTTTTACATACCGCGGTAAAATTACTTTGGAAGTGGGTGACGATAAGGTCACATACAATTTGAATAGTGCCATGAAGAGTCCAATTTTAGAAGAGTCTTGCTTTTCTATTGATGTTTTGGATGTTGTTGACCTTGTTATAGATGACTCTATCTCTCGGTCTTTGGTTAAAGACCCATTGGAGGCACTCTTGCTATTAGAATCATTTGCAAGTGATTATGAGATTGGGAATGAGGAGATGGATGATTTAGAGCATGAATTGGATGGAGAAGAGTTATCATTGGATAAGAGCTCACACTTTGTAGGTTTGGTTTCTACACCTCAAGACCTTGAGGTACAAAAACCCGAACTTAGACCCTCCCTTCTAATTTGAAGTCTGCTTTTCTAGATGATGAGGAAATGTGTCCGGTAATTGTTGGTGCTAATTTGAGTGAGAGTCAATTGTCTTCATTGCTTCGTGTTTTAAAATCCCACAAGAAAGCTATTGGCTACAAACTAGATGATTTAAAGGGCATAAGCCATCTAGAGGAAGATCATAAACCATGTGTCCAAGGTCAAAGACGACTAAATCCTAACATGCAAGAAGTGGTTAAAAAGGAAGTGATTAAATTGTTAGATGCGGGAATTGAAAGTCCTATACCTCTAATTAGACTCCTCTAATTAGTTCATTAAATTACATTAACTTAATGATTTAGGATCTAGTTATCATGCATGCAAATATAAAAGCAGAAAAGAAAAGATAAGACGAAAACATCCTTACATGGGGTATTTTCGGTTCAATATGGGCACAATAAGAACTCCTTCTTATTGTTCTTGAGCATGAAATTGATAGATGATCCTCCATAACACAACCTCCAAAGTAGAAGGTCTCCTTCTTGTTGCACCCAAGATTAAACCCAAACTAATCACTTAGTTTTTGACTAGAAAACAGAAGTGATAATATGAACTAATATTAGATTTATTACTACTCTAGTAATAGGAAAAATATTAGTGTTTGAGAGAGTTTAGAGAGAAGTTGAGTTTAGAAAGAGAAGTGAAAAATAAGCAAAATGAAGTAGTCCCAAAAATGAACAACCTTTTTTCAATTTAAGGCCATTATGGCCGGCACATATGAGCACAAAGAGGGCTCCATTTTGCTCATTTTATTCTTTGTGTAAGATGGTAGAGTGTAGGTAATGTATTGATGATTAAAGCATGAAAGTCATGTCACAATCAAAATGGAGTATTGTGTAAGAAAAGAACAATAATCATGCCCTTTGCACATGTACAAAACCGGTGCACATATGTCCATTATGGACCATTTTGATTTTTTATATTTGTCCCACAAATACTTATTAATCATATGCTTAATTATCTTGTATAATAAAGTGTTAATTTGATCATATAACAATTATATGACTCAAATTAATAATCAATATACACTCAACTTTTAAGTGATGTTTAACCATTATATCAATATATAATGGGTGCCACAATGTCCAGTTAATTTATTTTACAACTCTTTGTAAATATAATTATGTAAAATAAATTAACTAATTACCTCCACCTCAAAATATATGCATAACCTCAACTAATTTAATGAATTAACGATTAATCACTAAATTAAATCTTATTTAATCGTATTAAAATAAGACGTAAAATTTATTCAGTCAGTTATCGTATAATGGACTAATAAACTTAAGTGAATGAGTTCCTAACTCAATTTCCAATAAATAACTCTAGTA